>BSBM01000642.1:17940000-18217500 GCA_027924585.1 Larix kaempferi
AAATCAGTTTCATTACTCAACAATCGTAGTAAGACAATCTCTTAGGTAATCACACATCTATCAAAATATCCTGGGAACACTCTACTCAAACTAGAGTTAAGCACGAGGTCGTGGGTGATTGGAAATGTTGAGGAGACCCCCTCACATTCCTCTCAACCATAAACCAGAGCTGATTTGTGTACAGGGGTCCACTAGTACTTTTTAGTGCTTTTGGATTTCAGGCTTTGCTACTCTGCCCATGTGTCTTGGCTAGGATGATGACTATTCCCCCAGGTTTTTTCATATTGGTGGTATCCTTAGTATCATAACCCTAGGGCTCTACACAGGTAGAGTGGAAGGATATTTCCACTTCACCTCAGACAGACGTAGAAGGTAACCCTTTGGCAGCAATCCCGGGAGGGCAGTTTGGTGATTCAAATGCTTGCACCCAGAGGAACTCCATTGGATGCCGTGTAACTAACGGTCGATACTCTATTAGTTTGTTCTGGGCCCTCATCATCCCAGACTTGCTTCTGAGAGTATTAGCTTCGTTTCCCTAGTTTGATCACTTAGAAAAATTTTAGTGGTATGTTGTTTGCTCCTTAGTCGTAGTGGCCACTAGGTTTTGTACTTAGTTTTCTTTTTGTATAGTTGTGGAGGACCAACCTCTTAGTAGGTCTCAGAGGTTGCAAAACCTTCCCCCACTCATTGTTGAGCCTCCACCTCCACCGCGATGCTAGAGGACGGATTGCCGTGGTTCATTCGAACTTACGGGGGAAACAAAAGTACCTGGAGAACCACAGCACCAAGTTCAGGATCAACAAGTCTTTGACACTGTTGAGGTTGAGGACTTAACCTCTTGAGATTTTAGCACTCCTTTAAACCCTCCCTTGACTGGACCAAATGATCCATTACTTATAACTGTAGATTCTTTAGGCCAACCTGAGTATAGTGCATATTGGTTTACCCTTGGTTATCATATGGCTACTTCCAGAGATGAAACTAGATTTCCCCAAACTCCTTCTGCTGCCATGGTTATGAGATATCTCTCTCATACCTTCGCAAGCACGTCGGTATCCACCTTGTTGTAGGCTATATCTACCTCAACTCCTTCTTTTAGTTTCAGTACTATTACCATAGGCATGTCTAGTTACCAACCTTCGACAACAGCTACTTCTCTTGGTACTACTGCTAGACCTTTTTAGATCCTTGTTACTTGGATATCCTCGATACCGTCCACCTCATCTCCTTTCATGCAACAGTCCTAGGGCATTCCACAAACTGCTCCTTTCGGACAAGGTTTCCCTTATTTTGGATGGCACATTGCTCCCTCCATACCCTTTGTAGGATCGATTCCCAGTTTATCGACAGCTATAGGTGGCTCAATGCCTATGTCGTCCATTACATCTACACTTGGGTTTAACCCTTACACAGGTCATAATGTACATCATTCCAACGTGCAGACATCTCATATACCTGTAGGGAGTATCCCTTTTTCAATGTTTAGTGGAGGAGGTGGTAATGCTTTTAACCAACATTACGGAGGGGCTAACACCCAACCGCAATGGACACACACTCAAGGGACTAACCCTCTCTCTTTTTCTTGGAGCAATTTTAGCAATGTGTTTGCTTCACAACCGGTGGCTGGGGGCAACCCCAACCAGTAGTACACGAGTCAGGCTTTAGGTGGTTCTGCCTACCAAAAACCTGCTAACCAAGTGCCATCAGCGAGACCTCATTTACCTTTTTTGGAAACTCTGAATTTGCCAGACCTTTCAAAACTCACTAACGATCCGGTGCGACATCACCCCACATGGCCACCTGTCCCGACCAAGCTGCCTTCTGACATCCCAAAGTTCAAAGGTGAGAGTGGGGAGGATCCTGGTGATCATGTGACTACTTTTCATCTTTGGTGCTCTTCTAATTCGTTGAACGATGATTCCATCAGATTGAGGCTCTTTCAGAGAACCTTGACCAATGCTGCAGCCAAATGGTACATTGAACTGCCTGCAGCTGCTTATGGCACCTTTTGGGATCTAGCTATTATTTTTCTGAACCACTTCCAACTTCCTATCCAGTATGATGCTGGTACAGACCTTCTATCAACCTTTCGATAGAACAAAGCCCCTCATTTATCTGACCATATTCAGGAGTGGCGAAGGAGGAAGACGCTCATTAAAGCTGACATCCCTCCAGAATTCTTATTAGAGTGGTATCTCAAATCACTCCTTCCTTATATCTCTAAGGAAGTGGCAACTTCTGGGGTGTCCTCTAAAGAGGAAGCTATCCTTAGAACCCAACAACTCGATCTAGTATATGCTTAGTCCGGGATCTTATATGAGATTATTCCCGATGCACCGAGATCTAACACAGATTTAGGTAAACCTAATCCTGGACCACGTGTTGATGGAATAGTGGGTTCAATAGATTCTGCAGAGTTTGATGCTTTAACTAAGTAGGTTCACGCCTTGTCTGTCAAATAGTTTGCTGCAGAAGCAACTTCAGTTGAATCCTCCCCTTCGAAAACGAACTATGTACAACAAGTGCAGATGAATCAAAAGGGCCCTCGATATCCCAACAACAAAAAGAAGGGAAAGAAAGGGGAGGGGAACCACCAAAAGCCAAAAAATATGGAAAATGCCGAGAAGGGAAAAAAAGAGAAAAAGAAGGTGAAGTTTCCTTGCAAGCTATGCAAAGAAGATCACCTTACCCATCAATGCCCTCTGATGGAAGAAGCCCAGAAGCTGCTCCATGAAAAGAAACCTGCTGTCTTCAAAGACCCATTCCCTCATGGGCAAGGTTCAGCTTCTGGAAACTCTAGTGCTAGGGGCACTCATCATGCCTCATATGTTGATCAATCGTTTATTAATATGGTTAATTCAGATGCTCTTTTGCAAACTCGAGCTAGAAACTATACCCCATATCTACAGCAAAAGGATGGTCCTGAAACATATACCCCTCTCCACATAGAGAGACCGGTGGATTCGTTACCAAAGATCCTGAAAGGTGTCTTCAAACAGCTATGCACAATCCTAACGCGCGGGTTGCTCCCAACTACAATGTTGTGGAAGATTTAGCCCAAACTCCTTGTGCCATGTCCACTTTGGAAGTACTGCAAAGTTTCCCATTACAACGGAGTGCACTTCTCGCAGCGATCGGGAGTGTTGATTCATCCAATATGCTTACCCATTTTGATATGAATAATATCATGTTCCGGTTGCCGTACCACGTTGCTCTCCAAATAGAGGTAGTCCATGGACCCAAGACCATTGGACGAGTTATTGTAGATGAGGGTGTGTCTACATGCGTAATGTCCATTTCTTGCCGGAAGGCTTTGGGCAGACCTGAGTTAGCCCCCTCAAACACGGTGCTTACCGCCTTTGACGGAAGATCTTTCCGTCCACACAAAGTCTTACCATCATTTGATGTTGAACTTGCGGGAAAACTAGTATCTATAGAGGTTGAAGTTCTGGATGCTCCACTTGACTATAACTTGTTGTTAGGTAGGATTTGGACGTATGCAATGCAAGTAGTGCCATCGACCATTTTTTGAGTTATAATGTTCCTTCATGAAGGAAAGATCATCACAGTCGACCAACTTTCATTTTCTCAAAAAAACAACCAGGCTTCGTCGGATTTAACAATTCCGATGGTTGATCAGTCTCACCCAGTGAGTGAGAGTTTAGGAGTAGGGCTCTATGGGTCATTAATGGGCACTTTTAACCTACCTTCTCCCGTTCATTTTATTGGTTCTGAAGAGTTTCCTTCATCTGGTATTTTCACGATCGGCCCAACAATAGATCCATTGATGTCCACCCACTGAATCAGAATCGATTGTGCCCCTATCTGTTGCAGAGGTGGCCTACTTAGATTCACAACATACTGCAACATAACATATCATGACTCTGTTGGTCTCTGTTGAGTCTGATATGGACTATGCCCCTTCAAAGGAGACTATGCATTTGTCTTATAAACGAGATTTCAAGACTACCAACAATATAACAGAGTATGAGGCCTTGCTATTGGGAGTAAAGGCTACTAAAGAAATGGGAATCATGTGTTTGAAGATATTTGGATATGGAAATCTCATCATACAACAAGAGAACAACACTTTCCAAGCAAAGAATGTCAGGCTAAAAGCATACAGAGATGAGATATGGAAACTTAGGGACTCTTTCATGATTTTTTGCATTTTTTATCTACCTAGAGCTATGAACCACCTAGTTGATTCCCTTGCTATCTCTGCCAGTATGTTCATTCCTCCTATGCCTTCTAAATTGAAATATGAAATCCAAGTCAAATACAGACCATCCCTACCTGATAATTGTTGATGTATTTGTAACTTCAAAAGAATTCACTTGTATATTGTATATATTACATTTGTACTTTATTGTATCCCCAACGGAGATGTATTATTCCTCCGATTGGAAGTGTCGTCATGTGTACTTGCAAGTGTCGCAAGTTATATTGTAAGTGTCGTAACTTATACTTGATGGGTTATTAGACCACCTTGTTGGGGTTGGACCTGTATGAGTCATGTGGGTCAAAGGGTTATTAGACCACCCTATTGGGGGTCAGCTCAGTTAGCATTATGTTATGTGGTTAAGTTAGGGCCGACCTAGTTGAGTAAAGGTCAAGTGAAAGTTAGTGTATAAATAGAGAGTGTCTCTCTCTCATTTTACACATTCTATTGTTCACTCACTTCGAATTAGTGAGAGAAGAGGAGGATGCACACAAGTGGAGGAGGAGCATGCTACTGAAGATATCCATCTCTTGGGTTTGATCATGGTGATCCTTGTATTGATGCTTATTCTATCTCTGAGGAAGTTGCGAGGTTTTTCACCTTCTTGGTTTTCCTCGGTGAAATGTTTTGTGTCTCTTGTCTCTTGTCTCTTATGCTTGATATGTTGTACATGTTCTTTCAGTTAAGATCCTAGATCAAAATGTATTAAATTATGAAAAACTAACAATAATGTCAAATATTGGAAAGTCTTTGAGGATTATGATGAAATTAGTAGATTTCTCCACGTTGTTGATGAATTTTCTGACATGCATATTGACCAAGAAAATCTAAATGCAGAGGAATCCCGGAAGCCTAATTTGAAAGGGAAAATGGGTCAACACAATATTGTTCAATTGCCAAGCAATCATATACCTTTAGGTCTAGGACCTCTTGAGAAGATTTTTTACCATAATGATGTCCCCTTAAAACTTGTGAACAAGGAGAAAGACCCTACTATCCTTGAGCATAATATAGGTATCCAAAATCATCCTAAATTCATAAATTTGTCTACTGAGTTGACTGTTGATCAGAGGTCAGAATATTGCAGTCTTATGAAAGAATTTGCTGATGTATTGACTTGGGAATACAATGATCTGAAAACCTATAATACATATATCATTCAACATAAAATTCATTTGGAAAAGGACACCATCCCTTTCAAATAGAAGTTAAGGCCTATCAGTCCTCTCTTGTTACCTGTGATTAAGAAAGAAATCAAAAAGCTCCTTGATGCTAAAATCACAATCCCACTGAGATATTCTAAATCGATTACAAATTTAGTAATAGTAAGGAAGAAAAATGGTGAGATCAGGTTATGTGTTGATTTTAGAAACCTAAATAAATGATTCAAGAAAGACAACTACCCCCTGCCCAAGATGGAGCATTTACTACAAAGAGTTTCAGGAGCTAGTGTCATGTCATTCCTAGATGGCTTCTCAGGCTACAACCAAGTTTCTATACACCCTGATGATCAAGAGAAAACTGCTTTTACCACTCCTTGGGGTACCTTCATGTATGCCAAGATGCCATTTGGGCTGATGAATGCTGGGGCCACCTTTCAGAGGGCGATGGACATAGCCTTTGTGGGAGTAAAGTACAAGTTTGTCCTCATATATCTTGATGATATCACTGTGTACTCCAATAGTTATGAGGAACATTTGCAACACCTAAAAAGGGTTTTTCTGAAATGTAGATAGTTTGGGATATCTCTAAACCCAAAGAAGTCTCAATTTGCTCTCAGGGAAGGAAAACTCCTAGGCCACATTGTCTCAGCAAAAGGTGTGAAGATTGATCCAGTTTGTGCCGAAGCAATTCAGAAATTGTCTATACCAAGGTCAAAGAAGGATATTCAATCCTTCCTCGGTAAGATAAAAATTTTCAGGAGGTTTATTCCAAATTTTTCTGAGTTAGTAAAACACATAACTTCCATGTTGAAGAAGGAATCTGAAATTAAATGGACAGACAATGAAAGAAGCTCTTTCGAAGCCATCAAGCAAGCTATCATGGAAGCTCCTACTTTAATTAGTCCAGATTACACCAAGGGCTTCTATATTTTCTCTTTTGCTTCCTATGATACAGTGGTAGTAGTCTTGTTGCAGAAAGATGATGAAGGTCTTAATCACCCAATTGCCTTCTTCAGCAAAACATTGAAGGATGCTGAACTAAAATATGATCCTATAGAAAAACAGGCTTATGCTCTTATTAAGTCATTGAAGGCATTCATAATTTATATCCTACATACAAAGGTCATTGCCTATGTCCCTTCAGCTTCTCTAAAAGATGTTTTAACCCAGCCTGACATTGATAGCAAGAGAGCCAAATGGATTGCTAAGCTGATTGAATTTGATATAGAAGTAAATCCAACCAAGCTAGTAAAAGGCCAAGGCTTAGCTAAGCTTATGGTTGAAGAAAATTGTGAACTACTAGACATGAATTCTATCGGGATAAATTCAACAAGTTTGCAAACAGAGGTAGCAGCAGAAGAGCAGCATGATAGTCAACATGTGGCTGAAAATTTGTTTTCATGTGAGTGGTATTTAGGTATTATTTATTTTTTGCAAAATTTAGAAGTTCCTCCTAGACTTAGCATAACTCAAGCATGAGCTCTTAAGCTTAGATCTATTAAATTTTGCATAAGTAACAATCTGTTGTATTGGAAACATCCTTCTGGTATTTTGCTGAGATGTGTAGATTAAGAAGAGTCAGTTCAAGTCATGCATCAGTTCCATTCAAACATATGTGGAGGCCATCATTACTGGAAAACTACAGCTCATGAGATTCTAAGGGTTGGATACTATTGGCCTATTCTTTTCTCTAATGTATACACCTTTGTAAAGTCTTGTGACAAATGCCAAATATTCACAGGAAAACAGCATCTCAATCCTTGCCCCTGAAACCTATTATAGTTAATGGTCCCTTCCAGCAATGGGGTCTTGATTTTATAAGTGATATTAATCCTTCATTCAGTGGTCAAAATAGATGGATCCTAGTAGACACTGATTATTTTACCAAGTGGATAGAGGCAATTGCAACAAAGAATGCCACTCATCAAGTCATCATGAAATTTCTCTATGAAAACATCTTTATTGCAGCAGCTCTTAAAGCTGATGCATAATGCTAGTAACTGATAAAAAGGCTAGTATTGATAATGCAGCAGCTCTTAAAGCTGATGCATTAGTTGACATGTGTGAGTCAATGGGCATTAAATTGGTACACTCTACTCCATACTACCCTCAATAAGGTGGCCTTGTTGAGTCATCCAGTAAGAGTCTAGTCAGAATCATCAGAAATCTATTGGAAGAAAATCAGAAGAGCTGGGATTCTAAACTAAAGTTTTCTCTTTGGGCTGACAGAGTGAACAATAAAAAATCCATAGGGACTTCTCCCTTTGAATTGGTTTATGGTATTGATGCCATTTTCCCAGTTCAGCTAGTTCTTCCAGTAGCTAAGTTCTTTCAGGATGAACCAAATGACATGGTGAGAAGAATGCTCAACTTGGTTGAATTGTAGCAGAATAGAGAACAACTGGTGGAGAAGTCAGAAGCTCACCAGAAGAGGATCAAAAATACTTTTGATAAGAAGGAAAAGGTGGAAAGTTTTCAGGTTGGAGACTGGGTTCTGAAATGGGACGCTGCCAAGCAAAACAAGGGAAAGCACGATAAATTTGATTCTCTATGGATAGGTCCTTTTGTGATAACTCAAGTGCAGCAGAAAAACACTTTCAAACTGCAAAGTCTGGAAGGTGAAGAAATGTTTGATGGCCCATTCAATGGGCGATATCTAAAACTCTATTTCATCTAAGGCGTCAAAGCCTTGTCATTGTAAATATATATATATATTTTTGTTTTTGAAAAATAACTCCATGCCCAATGGAACACTAGAAGATAGGTTTGAATTTTTGTTTTACAGGAAAGGAATTTGATCTATGGTTCTTGGAACCTCACAGGGAGGATTCCATCCCCGAGTAGGAGCCATATATTATCTCCTCAAATAACATAGTCAAGTTTGTTATTCTAGGTGATAGGAAGTTATTGAAAAATACATTTTTTAAATTTATTTTTGGCTCATTTTTTAGAGCTTTAAGTAGTTAATAAAGTTTGAAAAAACATTGGATTTTACTTTTTCTTCAAAAAGAAAACTCAGGTTTTGGTGGCTTAGGTGAACATTTCAAGTGTTCATTAGCCACCGAAAACCTAGCTTTCGGTAGCTTACAGCATGAAGACGATATCCTTCAAGCTACCGAAATGAAAGGCGGTTTCAAACGTTTCGGTAGCCCATGTGCGTAAAAGCAATAGTATCCAAGCTATCGAAAGAGAGGTGGTTTCAAATAGTTAAAGGTCAAATCAAATGTCCAATCCTAGAAGTTTGAAAGAAGCTCATCTTTTCCTTAGCTAGCTAGACACGATCTGAATAATTCAATCCTGCTGCAATTATGCTGTGGTATGATCTGATCCTAATTGATTGAACCCTGTACCCATCCTATCAATCCGAAATTTAAAACTACGCATCCCGTGTAATTATGCAGAACTTCAGTTTTAAATTTCCCACGTGTTAGTATAAAACCCCCATCTACTGAAATTGACAGGTCGGTTAAACTCTCATGATTAGTATATCCATCCACATCCCTCAAAGTCAGGTTTTTATCCGAACAAATCCTTCATCTCTCACTTTTACCTGTCGCCAAGCCTACTCTTTCCTTAATTCGCGTCGACCTTTTCTCTGAAGCTTCAATTTTCCGATTGGAGGTGTCAAGAAACAGTTAATAGATGAAGAAAGGAGGAGGACTAGTCCTCAAAAAAGATCTCGATGACATCTGTTATCTAGAATCACACCCCGAGGTGTGTCAATTTTTCAAGGACACAGGTTGCGATAAGTTTTGTGAAAAACTATAGGGATCACACCAGCAAGTAGTAGAAGCTTTTGCTATGACTTTTGATGGAAGAAAAGCAGTAATTAGCAAAGACAAATTTGAGGTGGACGAAGCTCTCATAGCTGAAGTAATAGAACTTCTAGGGACAGGAGAAACCTGGTTTAAAACTACTGCCACAAAAGATATGGAATTCAAGTCCTACGTGAAGCCAGAACACAAAAATCTTATATGGAAGAAGGACATTCCCACATCCTATCTTGAAGAAAAATGGCAGCACCTGTTGAAGACAATCCTTGTCTACATAACCTGTGACAGCAAATATAATAGAGTAATGATTTATCATTTCAAATTAATGAATCACTTCACTGGAAGAAGCCCCTTGAACCTACCTTTTTATATACACAAAAGCTTGACTAAGATGTCTCATCAAGTCCAAGCTAAGCCAAGCAAAGTTGTAGGCAGGTTATCTCATCATGGTTTGATCAAGCTCTTGGTTGGTGAGTTACTCCAAAGAAGGAGCATTGGCTGGACATTTTTTCTGTTCTAGAATGAGTTTGAAACAGAGCTACAGCCAGAAGATAATAAGAAATCCTCTTCAAAGAAATCTTCCATTCCTAGAAGTGGAAAGAGGAAAACGAGAGCCATTTCTCCAATTGCAATTGATCAAACCTCTCCATCTTCCAATCCTAAGAAGGCTGAAAAGAAACTAGATTTCAGTAAGGGTATAGAGGGAGAAGTTTCCCCAAAGGTTAAGAACGTCCTAAACCTCCCTTACACAGATTCTGAGCATGATGAATAGCAAGAAGCTAAACCAGAACATGAGGAAGCTGCAACAGGACAAGAATTTCAAGAAGCAGCTCCACCTAGAGAACAAAAGACAACATATGAAGACTTGCCTTCCCCTTCACCTAAGGAAAAGCAAGATCAGCAGGTTGGTGAAGCATCAACCAATAAGGAAAAAAGGTCTTCATCACAGAAGATAAATCAACTTCTCAGACAGGTATATGAACTCGAAATACTTTAAAGAGTAATTAAGAAGAGGAATGAAAGGTTGACTGAAAGAAATACTGAATTGTATGTCTCCTTCAAAGGGTTAACTAAAAAGCATAATAAGTCAAAGGAGAGAAATATAAGGTTGATAAGAGACAACATCAAGTTGGATAGGAAGGTCAAATTACTAAGAAGCAAGAAGATGTCTCCAAGGACCCAACCTAAGACACCCTTAGACCTTGAAACCTTAGTAGCAGCAGCCATCAGTCTTGCAAGCAGTCCAGACCCAGCTCAGGGTGGAGAAGATCTCAATAAGAAAAAATAAAGATCAGAAGATGAAGGACCACACATTTTTGTGAAGTTTGTAGGCTACACCAAACAGAGCTTTCGGTGGCTTAGGAGAACATGTCGAACTGTTCATTAGCTACCGAAAGCAGAGCTTTTGGTAGCTAACATAATTAAATCCTATCCCTTCTATCCACTGAAAATACAAAATAATGCAGAAAGTTGTCATTTTTGCACAGATCCAAGATTCTTAAGTCTAGATACCTCGAAGATGATTTCTAATGGAAGGTAAAGAGCAGAGGTATAAATATTAAAGGTTCTGTTTTGGTTTTGAAGATGCCAGGGAAGTGGAAGTAGTAAGGCTTCTTGCCTATTTTTAGTAAAGGGATGAACTGTATGCCACGTGGAATTTTCGACCCCCTCCATAAACATCTTAAGATCATTGCAGTTGTCGAAGACCCTGAAGATCAATTGAGGATAAAGTTTTGACCATCATAATAGGATCTATTCCTAGTTTATTGTAATCTATTTTTGACTATCTATTTTTAGTAAATCAGATCCAGTTTCTTAGGATCTGGAACTGTCTTGTAAAGGCTATAAAGCCTAAAACTTTAGAAGAAGTAGAGGTTTGATTTTGGAGATTTGCACACATATTGTACTTTTCAGACTTCTCATAGTATATCATAATCTAAGCTTCTTTTTCCTATTATGTTCAGTTTCACCTATTGTCCATTCTATGCTTGCATTTGAATGAGTTATTTCATTTCCTTAGCTGATCTAGTGTCTGAGAATCGTCATCTTTTTCATTACATTGATTGATTGAGCTTTGCAAGTATCATTTGCTTATAACATTGGCCATTCATATATATTGTTTATGTATGTTTTTGTTGATAGTATAAGATCTATCCATCCATATACGTTTTTCAAAAACAAGTTGGTTGAAAGCCTTGTCCATTGATATATCTATGCATGCTTTGATTTAGTAAAACTTGTGTTAGTCATCTGACTTGATCCAATTGAGAAAATCATTAAGTTACCAGGCATCTTCGAGCTACAACCTAGAAGAGTTTTCTATAGAGATAACATTTTGGCATTGTTGGAGGGGAGAAGAGATTGAAGCTCAGCTTCCTTGGGAAATGACATAGATCCAACTTTAATGATAGACAAAGTATGGACATTATCCTGGTTGTAATCATCTATCTGGAGACTCCATTGGAACAAAGTGGCTTCAAGAAGATCAAGTACCAGAACAAATCCTGAAAGGCCACCAGTGACACCTGTTTCAGATCCTGAACAGATTATAAGGAGAGGAAGAGCTTCACAAAGACAGATTTCTAGATCTACAAGGGGAACCACATCAGGTACTTCTAGAGGTACTTCTTCTGTTTTATCAAATAAACCTCCCTTTAAATCTTCTTCTACTGAAACATCTAGGTCCCAAAAAATTATAAGTGAATTAGAAAATTTGAAAGTTGAAGAATCTTCAACTACTTCTGCTGTTGAAGATCCGATTTCTGAACATGTTACCCAAGCTGACTTAGGAAAAGAAGTCCTAGAATCTATCAAAGAAGAGAGTTTTTCTTCTTCCCTGAATCCCTTACAAACTGAGCTTGAAGAAAACTATTCTTATGTTCATACGAATTTTCCTTCCATTGAAAACATGTTGCAAGATCTTTTAGATCAATGTGAAGAGAAATTGGCCTTATTACTTGGACAGTTATACAAGGATTCCTATTTTCCCAATCAGCCAACAAATCTTTTCACCTCAATTCTTGGCGACTCCACTAGGGTAAACCCATCGCCTTTATCACCACCTATACCTCCTCAGCTACCACCCACACCAACAATATCTTCTCCTACCCCTTCCATACCCACAACCACTATGGTTGTCCCTCTGACTAAGATGGAAGAGATCCTCATTGCCAGATATGCCCCTCTAAAATTTCCTAACTCCCTTTATGCTATGCCTACTGGACATTACCAAAAGTATATTCCTAATTTTACTGGAGAGGGAGACTTTACAGCTGAAGAACATTTAGAGGCATTCTATAGTTATGCTGAGAATATAAATATTGAGCAAGAGGATGTATGGACTAGGGTTTTTGTGTAGAGCTTAGATGGTCAGGCTAGGAAATGGTTTAAAGAAATACCTGCTGGATCAGTAGCTGACATTGAATCTCTAGATGACATATTTTTGAAGCATTGGGGAGAAAGAAGAGACCACCTTTACTATATCACATAATTCAATAATTTGAAGAGAGAAAATGGTGAGTCTGTTTCAAATTTCACAAAAATATTTAACAAAATGTTCAGCAAGATTCCTGCTGAGATCAAACCTATAGAGACTTCAGCCAAAATCGCTTATGCAAATGCTTTTGATTCCGAGTTTTGTCTTCTTCTCAGAGAGAGAAGATCTGCTTCTTTATCACTCATGCAAGATGTTGCTCTTGAAGTTAAATCTAATATTGTTTCATCTCATAAACTTAAGGGAAAAATGGACAGGAAGAAGCAATCTTCAGATCCTTCTTCTTCATCAGAAACAAAAATGGAAAAAATGGCCAAGATGTTGGACAGCTTAACATCTGAAATGTCTAAACTGAAAGTTCAAGGTCAACAACTTGCAAGAGGTAAAGGGACAAATGACTTTGTTCCCAAAAACCCTAATAATTTCTCTTATAGAAGAAATAACCCACAGGCTCAGATCCTCCAAAGGGACAGGAACCCAGCTGAAGAACAAAGAATCAGAGCTCCTTTCCAAAATGCTATGTTGGAAGAAGAACAAGAGCTTACTCAGGGAGAAGGAGAAGAAGAAGACAATATCAATTGCATGGAAGATGAAGTTGATCCCTCTTTATTGACACAATCAGATTATGAGAAATCCCTCATGAATGAGCAGATCACTGAAGAATCCTTGTATCAGGTAGATGATCAAGGAGGTTACAATTTGAGGTCCAAGCCTGCTGCTCAAAAACCTTTGCTTGTTGCTCCTGGAAAGAAAAATCCTATCCCTACAAAGCAGTCTGCTCCTCCTGCAAAAAATATTGCTTCTCCTGCAAAAAATATTATTGCTCCTTCAAAATAGCAGCAAAGGCCATCACAACCTTCAGTCCACGATCATATTCAACTTAAAGCTCCATCACAAGAGGTAAGAACTTCTGACAAATTGTCTTACTCTTTCAATCTTGAATCAGAAATTCATAAACTGAAAATCCCTTTTCCATTGATAGAGCTTATGAAGAATGATTCCTTCAAGTCATCTATACTGAAATCCCTTCAACCAAAGACACCCATAGATGCTGACTTTGTAAATTTGCAAGATGATAAGCCCACGGTAACCCTAGGTCCTATGGTTGAAGAAATGGATGAGTCTTGTCCACCTTTATATATATCCTTGAACATCCATGACAAGATACTTCACAATTGTTTGCTAGACTTAGGAGCATCCCACAATCTTATGCCAAAAGCAGTGATGGAGGAGCTTGGGCTTAACATCACAAAAACTTATCATGACCTTTTCTCTTTCGACTCTAGGAAAGTCAAATGCCTAGGCCTCATAAAAGACCTTGTGATAAACCTCTCCCAGCTGCCTACAAAAAGCATAGTGATGGATGTGGTAGTTTCTGATATCCCACCCAAGCTTGGCTGTAACAACAAAATAATATTAAATTAATATTAAATAATAATATTAATTTATTAATTAAACAAATATCAATAGTCATGACTTTTTGTCGAAAAGGTGCATGATGGGCTTATATAAAGCCCAAACCTATGTAACTATTAATCATCTATCATACATTACATTTTACATTACTATTGATCGATTTATGGACCACTTACGTTACTTACATTGGGTTTTCTGGTAAGAACAGTATTTTACTGTTCCAGTGGTATCAGAGGACAAAGCCTTTCTAAGAGAGTGACAATGTAACAACAAAATAATAATAAATTAATATTAATTTATTAATTAAACAAATATCAATAGTCATGACCTTTTGTCGAAAATGTGCATGACGAGCTTATATAAAGCCCAAACCTATGTAACTATTAATCATCTATCATACATTACATTTTACATTACTATTGATCCATTTATGGACCACTTACGTTACTTACATTGGGTTTTCCAGTAAGAATAATATTTTACTGTTCCATTGGCCTCCTCTTGTCCCGTTCATGGAATAAAAGGCTAGGAGGCACCCTACAAATGGATCTTGCTTATGCTACAATCATGATGTTTGGAGGTGAAACCAAAAGACTCTATAGAGAAAATCATCTTGCCTACATCATCAGTAATGAAAAAAATTCTATAAATCATCCCATATATGCATTGGACATAGACTTCGGGGCATGTATTCTGCAAATAGATGACTCTTAGCCAGCACCTTTGTAGCTCACAAAGCCAACTTGTCAGCAATATGAAGAAGTAACCACTTCTGTCTAGAGCATGTTTTTTGATGGAGGCAGTACTCAAGCCTCAGCAGGAGCAAGTGTAGTTTTGATCTCTCCTTCAAACGATACTATGCATTTGTCTTATAAACTAGATTTCAAGACTACCAACAATATAGCAGAGTATGAGGCTTTTTTGTTGGGAGTAAAGGCTGCTAAAGAAATGTGAATCATGTCTCTGAAGATATTTGTGTTAGAGCAATATTATACCTTAGTACCTTAATCATTAATTAATTAATGGTTATTAGCTGCTAAACTGGTTAATAATACATCCCTAGGTGTGAAACTGGTTATTATGAAGTGGTTTGGACTTATCTGGATAAGTGTGAACAAGTTCACAGTGTATGAGCCAAAGTATGGGCCAAGAGGTGGTCAAACTAGCTGTTAGACATGCTTATCCAAGCATTTATTGCCCCAGCATGCCTAAGGCACCCTCTTTCTTTGTTTTAAGGAAACACATTGACCAAGGGCGCTCATGCTCTGTATGTGGACAATTCCCACTCCCTAGGCCATTTTTGGCATGCTTGAGCCTAACCAACTTCCACCCAACCTTATCCTCACATGTGTGAACCTCATTATGACTTTCCATGCTTACTCAATGTTCACATGCATATTTTGAACCTATTTGAGTTATTTTGGAAACCATTTTGGTTAACCTAAGGGGGATTGGGGTAAATCTAAGCTAGCTAAGTGTGGACACTCCAAGTGGATATTTTTCCTCCTATTTTGTATATAAGGATGAACCAATCTATTTCATAGTATTGGACAGTTAATAATATCTCATCTTTTGATCATTTGTGCATTTATGGAATTTGATCATTTGTTAAGGGTTTTTTTATCATTTGCTCATTTCTGTAATAGCTTACTTGTCTCTTGCTTATGAATTTAATATTTTCGCTGTGAGGAATCCATGGTAGCTAGATCCTACTATGACATAGATTTTGCATGGTATCAGAGCTCTTGGAGCTATTATTCGAACCAGCAAGATAGTTTTAGTGGCTTGCCAGAAGCAGTGAAGAAACCACAGAATTCCTGAGGCCATTGCATTGAGTCCATTGGAGAAATCTAGTGGCTCTTCTCAGGTATGATGCTCTCCCGAATGCACCCACTATGAAACAGGGTTTGAATATGTTAGTGTAGATCCCTCCTGAGTGATTGAGAGTTTTTTGTAGGTTTTCAAGAGCACCATTGTCACCCAGTGCACAAGCAGTAGAAGAAGATGGAGCAATCTCATCCAAATTTTCTCACTCCTTTCAACTATTTCGATTGGAAGGATGAAATGGTGATTTTGTTGAGATCCAAGGGTCTTTTTCAGGATCACAATGGGCACAGAGGTTGAACCCAACTCTGCTATGGAGAAATCAAAGTTTTTTAACAGAATGGATGAGGCATTCGGCCTCCTTTGCCTCGGTATTTTGAGGGTCCTCCTGTTTCATGTGGAAATTCTAACTACACCCAATGAAGTTTGGCTCAATCTTGAGTCTCTATTTGGGAAGACTGATGAGATGAGAGGGCATCAACTTGAGAATGAGTTGATCTCAATAAGTCCAAGCAATTTCGAATCCATCTAGGATTTCTTCACCAAGTTCAAGATCTTGGTCTTGCAAATCAAGCAATGTGGCATTGATAAGAAGGAAGAACAGTTGATCTTGTCCATTCTTTCAAAATTGGGTCCTGAGTACTCAGTTTCTGTCTCTACATTCAACTCCACAAAGCTCACAGTTAGAAATTGGAAAATGCCATCTTTGGCTGATTTCATGGTTATGCTAACTCAAGAGCAAGACAAGTTGGTCTTAATGGGTTCCATTAAGAAAAAATACCAAGTACTTGCAGCTGGAGATTGGAAATATGCAAGAGGCAAACAAAATCCCAAATCTAAACCACAAGAGAAGAAGATGAAGGAGAAGAAGTAGTCAAGTGATGAAAGCTCAAGTTCAAGTGATGAAGATTCAAAAGTTAAGAAGATGAAGAGCAAGAAAGAGAATCCCAAATGTGGTTATTGCAGAGGTTCCCATAATGAAAAATCTTGTTTCAGAAAGAAGATAGACATTCTAACCAAACTACTTGAAGAACATAACATTCATGTTCCAGATTTTGCAAGAAGAGAAGAAGCCAAGCTCTCTTTGGAACAAGATCATTGCCTCTATGCTACCTGCAAAAGTAAAAAGTTGTATGCTTTGAATGCTAGAGTTAAATCTCTTTCTGATGTCTATGTTTCTGATTCACATTCTGATATATCAGATTCAGAAATTTATATCTCTTCCTTGAAAGAATCTCCATCCAGTTCACCAAAGCTTTCTCCCAATACTAGTCATTTTTCACTAGTTTTTGACATGCCTTCTGAAAGCTCTTTCCCACTTCAATTAGATACTTAATATTCTGATATTGAAGGTAATATGTAGGCTTATATACAGGTTATGACATCCATCAAACCATTTTACCAACCATTGGATGCCCAAAAGACCACACAACCCCCAAGTTCTCCAGTTGGAAAATCTCACAATTTTATAGTTTCCAAAACTGTGTCACTTATCTATGTTGGTTTTATGTCTTTCATATCATTCCTTGGTTGGACAGCCATGTCATTGGCTATCATGGGACTTCTGTTCCACATGTCTTGACCTGATCTTACCACCTATGGTTCAAAACTCAACTCTCTAGACCTTTCAAGTTCGCTCAACTGTTAGTATGATCTAGTTGCATACTGTCTTCTTACTGAAAAGACACTTGCTCATGGAGACACTATACCTCTCTTGTTTTCTGCTACATATGACTTATATTCTGATATTTCAGAGCCTCGTGAGCTCTATTGCAGACTTGGGAAGGTGCTACATCAGTTTGGAAGAAAGATACATGGTTTGATTCACCATATGGCAGTTGCTCAAGGAGCTGATTTTGTTGAGTATTTTGATGTTCTTTGGGAAGGATTTTGCAGAGATATCTTTTCCATTATTGATTATGTATTCATATCAAAGTATGTATGTAGCAAGAAGAATTCTTATGATGTTCCCCCATCATCAAATGATAAGCTTCAAGGAGCCTTCCAACATGCTTTTTGTCTACAGAACATTGAAGAATTGGTGCATGATTATGACATCCACAACATCTTCACCAAGTATTTCACCAAGAAGTTGTTCATTCAACTCATTCAAGTGAAGAACAAGACCTGTTTAAGACCTTTTGATCATCTCTCTGTCATGTCCATTCTTGAGGGAAGATTTTCCCCATGTGGTTTTGCCTCTTTCCTCGTTTTACATGGATAAATAAATTTCTGTTGTAAAAGGTGACTTGAGCCTTAGTTGCCAAGGCCTTATTTTTTATATTCCACTAAGTCTAGCTTATGGGGGGGTGCTAGAGCAATATTATACCTTAGTACCTTAATCATTAATTAATTAATGGTTATTAGCTGCTAAACTGGTTAATAATACATCCCTAGGTGTGAAACTGGTTATTATGAAGTGGTTTGGACTTATCTGGATAAGTGTGAACAAGTTCATAGTGTATGAGCCAAAGTATGGGCCAAGAGGTGGTCAAAATAGATGTTAGGAATGCTTATCCAATCATTTATTGCCCCATCATGCCTAAGGCGCCCTCTTTCCCTGTTTTAAGGAAACACATTGACCAAGGGTGCTCATGCTCTATATGTGGACAATTCCCACTCCCTAGGCCATTTTTGGCATGCTTGAGCTTGACCAACTTCCACCCAACCTTATCCTCACATGTGTGAACCTCATTATGACTTCCCATGCTTACTCAGTGTTCACATGCATATTTTGAACCTGTTTGAGTTATTTTGGAAACCATTTTGGTTAACCTAGGGGGGGTTGGGGTAAATCTAAGCTAGATAAGTGTGGACACTCCAAGTGGATATTTTTCCTCCTATTTTGTATATAAGGATGAACCAATCTATTTCATAGTATTGGACAGTTAATAATATCTCATCTTTTGATCATTTGTCCATTTCTGAAATTTGATCATTTGTTCATTTCTGTAATAGTTTGCACTTGTCTCTTGCTTATGAATTTAATTTTTCAGCTGTGAGGAATCCATGGTAGCTAGATCCTACTGTGACATAGATTTTACAATTTGGAGATGCAGATCTCATCATACAACAAGTGAACAACACTTTCCAAGCAAAGAATGTCAGGCTAAAAGCATACAGAGATGAGGTATGGAAACTTAGGGACTCTTTCATGATTTTTGACATTTATTATATACCTAGAGCTATGAACCACCTAGTTGATTCCCTTGTTGTCTCTGCCAATATGTTCATTCCTCCTATGCTTCCTAAATTGAACTATGAAATTGAAGTCAAATACAGGCCATCCCTACCTGATAATGTCAAATATTGGAAAGTCTTTGAGGATGATGATGAACTTAGTAGATTTCTCGAGGTCGTTGATGAATTTTCTAATATGCATATTGACCAAGAAAATCTAAATGCAGAGGAATCCCAAAAGCCTAATTTGAAAGGGAAAATGGGTCAACATAATATTGTTCAGTTTCCAAGCAATCATATACCTCGAGTTCTAGTAACTCTTGAGAAGCTTTTTGATCATAATGATGTCCCCTTAAAACTTGTGAAAAAGGAGAAAGACCCTGTTGTCCATGAGCATAATATAGGTAGCCAAAATCATCCTAAATTCATAAATTTGTCTACTGAGTTGACTGCTGATCAGAGGTCAGAATATTGCAATCTTATGAAAGAATTTGCTGATGTATTCGCTTGGGAATACAGTGATCTGAAAACCTATGATATAGATATCATTCAACATAAAATTCATTTGGAAAAGGACACCATCCCTTTCAAACAGAAGTTAAGGCCTATTAGTCCTCTCTTGTTACCTGTGATTGATAAAGAAATCAAAAATCTCCTTGATGCTAAAATCATAATCCCACTGAGATATTCTAAATGGATTGCAAATTTAGTAATAGTGAGGAAGAAAAATGGTGAGATCAGGTTATGTGTCAATTTTAGAAACCAAAATAAATGCTCCAAGAAAGACAACTAACCCCTGCCCAAGATGGAGCATTTGCTACAAAGAGTTTCAGGAGCTACTGTCATGTCATTCCTAGATGGCTTCTCAAGCTACAACCAAGTTTCTGTACACCCTGATGATCAAGAGAAAACTACTTTTACCACTCCTTGGGGTACCTTCATGTATGCCAAGATGCCATTTGGGCTGATGAATGCTAGGGCCACCTTTCAGAGGGCCATGGACATAGCCTTTGTGGGAGTAAAGGACAAGTTTGTCCTCATATATCTTGATGATGTCACTGTGTACTCCAACAGTTATGAGGAACATTTGCAACACCTAAAAAGGGTTTTTCTGAAATGTAGATAGTTTGGGATATCTCTGAACCCAAAGAAGTCTCAATTTGCTCTTAGGGAAGGAAAACTCCTGGGCCACAATGTTTCAACAGAAGGTGTGAAGATTGATCCAGTTCGAGTCGAAGCAATTCAGAAATTGTCTATACAAAGGTCAAAGAAGGATATTCAATCCTTCCTCGGTAAGATAAATTTTGTCAGGAGTTTTATTCCAAATTTTTCTAAGTTAGTGAAACACATAACTTCCATGTTGAAGAAGGAATATGAAATTAAATGGGAAGACAATGCAAGAAGCTCTTTCGAAGCCATCAAGCAGCCTATCATAGAAGCTCCTACTTTAATTAGTCCATATTACACCAAGGGCTTCAATATTTTCCCTTTTGCTTCCTATGATACAGTGGCAGCAGTCTTGTTGCAGAAAGATGATGAAGGTCTTGATCACCCAATTGCCTTCTTCAACAAAACATTGAAGGATGCTGAACTAAAATATGATCCTATAGAAAAACAGGCTTATGCTCTTATTAAGTCGTTGAAGGCATTCAGAATTTATATCCTACATACAAAGGTCATTGCCTATGTCCCTTCAGCTTCTCTAAAAGATGTTTTAACCCAGCCTGACAATGATGGCAAGAGAGCCAAATGGATTTCTAAGCTGATTGAATTTGATATAGAAGTAAATCCCACCAAGCTAGTAAAAGGCCAAGGCTTGGCTAAGCTTATGGATGAAGAAAATTATGAACTACTAGACATGAATTTTATCGGGATAAATTCCGCAAGTTTGCAGACAGGGGTAGCAACAGAAGAGCAGCATGATAGTCAACAGGTGGTTGAAAATTTGTTTTCATCTAAGTGGTATTCAGGTATTATTCATTTTTTGCAAAATTAAGAAGCTCCTCCTGGACTTAGCATAACTCAAGCACGGTCTCTTAAGCTTAGATCTATTAAATTTTGCATAAGTAACAATCTGTTTTATTGGAAAGATCCTTCTGGTATTTTGCTGAGATGTGTAGATCAAGAAGAGTCAGTTCAAGTCATGCATCAGTTCCATTCAAGCATATGTGGAGGCCATCATTACTGGAAAACTATAGCTCATGAGATTCTAAGGGCTGGATACTATTGGCGTGTTCTTTTCTCTGATGTATACACCTTTGTAAAGTCTTGTGACAAATACCAAAGATTCACAGACAGCAACTCAAATCCTTGCCCCTAAAACCTATTATAGTTAATGGTCCCTTCCAGCAATGGGGTCTTGATTTTACAAGTGAGATTAATCCTTCATTCAGTGGTCAAAATAAATGGATCCTAGTAGCCACTAATTATTTTACCAAGTGGATAGAGGCAATTCCCACAAGGAATGCCACTCATCAAGTCATCATGAAATTTCTCTATGAAAACATCTTTATCAGATTTGGTTGCCCAAAAACGCTAGTAACTGATAATGCAGCAGCTTTTAAAGCTGATGCATTAGTTGACATGTGTGAGTCAATGGGAATTCAATTGGTACACTCTACTCAAGGCAATGGCCTTGCTAAGTCATCTAATAAGAGTCTCGTCAAAATCATCAGAAAGCTATTGGAAGAAAATCAGAAGAGCTAGGATTCTAAGCTAAAGTTTTCTCTTTGGGATGACAGACTGACCAATAAAAAATCCATTGGGATTTCTCCATTTAAATTGGTTTATGGTATGGATGCCATTTTCCCAATTCAGCTAGTTCTGCTAGTAGCTAAGTTCTTTCAAGATGAACAGGATGAACCAAATGACATGGTGAGAAGAATCCTCAACTTGGTTGAATTGTAGTAGAATAGAAAACAATTGGTGGAGAAGTCAGAAGCTCACCAGAAGAGGATCAAAAATACGTTTGACAAGAAGGAAAAGGTGGAAAGTTTTCATGTTGGAGACTGGGTTCTGAAATGGGACGCTGCCAGGCAAGACAAGGGAAAGCATGGTAAATTTGATTCTCTGTGGACAAGTCCTTTTGTGATAACTCAAGTGCCACAGAACAACACTTTCAAACTGCAAAGTTTGGAAGGTGAAGAAATGTTTGATGGCCCAGTCAATGGGCGATTTCTAAAACTCTATTTCATCTAAGGCTTCAAAGCCTCGTCATTGTAAATATAATTTTTGTTTTTGTTTTGCAAAATAACTCCATGCCCAATGGAACACTAGAAGATAAGTTTGAATTTTTGTTTTACAGGAAAGGAATTTGATCTGTGGTTCTTGGAACCTCACAGGGAGGATTCCATCCCCGAGTAGGAGACATATATTATATCTTCAAATAACATAGTCAAGTTTGTTATTCTAGGTGATAGGAATTCATTGAAAAATAGATTTTTTAAATTTATTTTTAGCTCATTTTTTAGAGCTTTAAGTAGTTAATAAAGTTTGAAAAAACATTGGATTTTACTTTTTCTTCAAAAATAAAACTCATGTTTCGGTGGCTTAGGCAGACATTTCAATTGTTCATTAGCCACTGAAAACCCAGCTTTCGGCAGCTTACAGCATGAAGACGCGATCCTTTAAGCTACCAAAATGAAAGGTGGTTTCAAACGTTTCAGTAGCCCACGTGCGTAAAAGCAATAGTATCCAAGCTATCGAAAGAGAGGTGGTTTCAAATGGTTAAAGGTCAAATCAAAGGTCCAGTCCTAGAAGTTTGAAAGAAGCTCATCTTTTCCTAGCCACTGAAAATAATCAAGGATAGCTAGACATGATCTGAACAATTCAAGCCTGCTGCAATTATGTTATGTTATGATCTTATCCTAATTGATTGAACCCTACACCCATCCTATCAATCCAAAATTTAAAACTACGCATCCCGTGTAATTATGCAGAACTTCAGTTTTAAATTTCCCACGTGTTAGTATAAAACCCCCATCTACCAAAATTGACAGGTCGGTTAAACTCTCATGATTAGTCTATCCATCCACATCCCTCAAAGTCAGGTTTTTATCCGAACACGTCCTTCATCTCTCACTTTTACCTATCGCCAAGCCTACTCTTTCCTTAATTCGCATCGACCTTTTCTCCCAAGCTTCAATTTTCTGATTGTAGGTGTCAAGAAACAGTTAATAGACGAAGAAAGGAGGTGGACTGGTCCTCAGAAAAGAGCTTGATGACATCTGTTATCTAGAATCACACCCTGAGGTGTGTTAATTTTTCAAGGATGCAGTCTGCTATAAGTTTTGTGAAAAACTACAGGGATCACACCAACAAGTAGGAGAAGCTTTTGCTATGACTTTTGATGGCAGAAAGGCAGTAATTGGAAAGGACGAATTCAAGGTGGACGAAGCTCTCAGAGCTAAAGTAACAAAACTTCCAAGGACAGGAGAAACCTGGTTTAAAACTACTACCACAAAAGATCTGGAATTCAAGTCCTACCTGAAGCCAGAACACAAAAATATTATATGGAAGAAGGACATTCCCACATCCTATCTTCAAGAAAAATGGCAGTACCTGTTGAAGACAATCCTTGTCTACATAACCTGTGAGGGAAGATATAAGAGAGTAATGATTTATCATTTCAAATTGATGAATCACTTCACTGGCAGAAGCCCTTGAACCTGCCTTTTTATCTACACAAAAGCTTGACTAAGATGGCTCATCAAGTCCAAGCTAAGCCAAGCAAAGTTGTAGGCAAGTTATCTCACCATGGTTTGATCAAGCTCTTGGTTGGTGAGTTATTCCAAAGAAGGAACATTGGCTAGACATTTTTTCTGTTTTGGAATGAGTTTGAAATAGAGCTACAGCCAGAAGATAATAAGAAATCCTCTTCAAATAAATCTTCCATTCCCAGAAGTGGAAAGAGGAAAAGGAGTGCCATTTCTCCAATTGCAATTGATCAACCCTCTCCATCTTCCAAGCCTAAGAAGGCTAAAAAGAAACTATATTTTAGTAAGGGTATAGAGGGAGAAGTTTCTCCAAAGGTTAAGAACATCCTAAACCTCCCTCACATAGATTCTAAGGATGATAAATAGCAAGAAGCTGAACCAAAACATGAGGAAGCTGCAACAGGACAAGAATTTCAAGAAGCAGCTCCACCTGGAGAACAGAAGACAACATATGAAGACTTGCCTTCCCCTACACCTAAGGAAGAGCAAGACCAACAGGTTGTTGAAGCATCAACCAGTAAGGAAAAAAGGTCTGCATCACAGAAGATAAATCAACTTCTCAGATAGGTATATGAACTCAAAATACTTCAAAAAGTAATTAAGAAGAGGAATGAAAAGTTGACTGAAAGAAATACTGAATTGTATGTCTCCTTCCAAGGGTTAACTAAAAAGCATAATAAGTCAAAGGAGAGAAATATAAGTTTGATAAGAGACAACATCAAGTTGGATAGGAAGGTCAAATTACTGAGAAGCAAGAAGATGACTCCAAGGCCCCAACCTAAGACACCCTCAGACCTTGAAACCTTAGCAGTAGCAGCCATCAATTTTACTGGAAGTCTAGACCTAGCTCAGGGTGCAGAAGATCTCAATAAGCAAAAATAAAGATCAGAAGATGCAAGGCCACACATTTTTGTGAAGTTTGCAGGCTACACCAAATAGAGCTTTCGATGGCTTAAGTGAACATGTCGAACTGTTCATTAGCCACCAAAAGCAGAGCTTTCAGTAGCTAACAAAATTAAATACTATCCTTTCTAGCCACTGAAAATATAAAATAATGCAGAAAGCTATCATTTTTGCACAGATCCAAGATTCTTAAGCCCAAATACCTCGAAGATGATTTCTAATGCAAGGTAAAGTGAAGAGGTATAAATATTAAAGGTTCTGTTTCAGTTTTGAAGATGCAAGGGAAGTGGAAGTAGTAAGGCTTCTTGGCTTTTTTTAGTAAAGGGATGAACTGTATGCCAAGTGGCATTTTCGACCCCCTCCATCAGCATCTTAAGATCATTGCAGCTGTCGAAGACCCTGAGGATCAGTTGAAGATAATGTTTTGGCCATCATAATAGGATCTATTCCTAGTTTATTGTAATCTATTTTTGACTATCTATTTTTAGTAAATCAGATCCAGTTTCTTAGGATCTGGAACTATCTTGCAAAGGTTATAAAGCCTAAAACTTCAGAAGAAGTTGAGGTTCAATTTTGGAGATTTGCACACATATTGTACTTTTCAGACTTCTCATAGCATATCATAATCTAAGCTTCTTTTTCCTATTATGTTTGGTTTCACCTATTGTCCATTCTATGCTTGCATTTGAATGAGTTATTTCATTTCCTTAGTTGATATAGTGTCTGAGAATTGTCATATTTTTCATTACACTGATTGACTGAGCTTTGCAAGTATCATTTGCTTATAACATTGGCCATTCATATATATTGTTTATGTATGTTTTTGTTGATAGTATAAGATCTGTCCATCCATATACGTTTTTCAAAACCTCTGAACAGAGTTGGTTAAAATCCTTGTCCATTGATATATATATGCATGCTTTGATTTAGTAAACCTTGTGTTAGTCATCCGACTTGATCCAATTGAGAAAATCATTAAGTTACCAGGCATCTTCGAGCTGCAACCTAGAAGAGTTTCTTGGAGAGATAACAGGTTTCATGAGACTACTTAAACAAGAAATCTACTTTCTATGGGATGAGGCTGTTCAAGCATCATTTGAGGCCTTGAAAAAGGCATTACTATCAGCCCCCTTGTTAAGCCCGCTAAACTATACGAAGGATTTCCTCTTATATCTAGCTGCATCAATATACACAATCGGCATAGTACTTGTTCAGGAGAATGAAAATCTCCAAGAGCATGTCATTTATTATCTGTCGCATGCCTTGATAGATCCTAGGATTAAGTATTCTCACGTGGAGAAGTTGGCTTTAGTTGCTGTCTATGCGGTTCAGAGGCTACATCACTACATCTTATTGCGGACTACCACTGTGGTTGCGGAAGTCAATCCTTTCCAAAATATTATCACTAGACGCATCATCAATGGGAAATTTAATAAATGGATTGTAATCTTGCAAGAATTTGACTTGGTTTTTCAGTCTGCTAAGTCAAAGAAATCACTGGTGTTCGCCGAACTAATTTTTTAATTTCCCAGTGACATAGTACACATTGAGGAAGAGTCATCATTCCCGGATGAACATATCTTTCTCATTGCATCCTCTGACCTATGGTATGGGGATATTCTGGTATATATCCATACTTTGAGGTGTCCCACCACTTTCTCTAGAGACGAACGACATAAACTTAAGAGTCATGCGAAAAAATATCTCATCATTTCTGACACTCTGTACAAACGGGGTATAGATTCCATCTTACGCCGTTGTTTGACCTTGGAGGAAGCAGCAGTAGTATTGAATGATGCTCATAGTGGAGCCTCTGGGGGTCATCTTTTTGGGTTGGCAACAGCCCAGAAAATACTGTGTGCCAGTTATTTTTGGCCCACGATCTTCAAATATTGTGTGGAAACTATTAAACGCTGTCAGCGATGTCATTTATTCACCAGGAAGATGAGACCACACCCAACTATCTCCACCCTGTAATCATAGCAGGCCCCTTCACTAAGTGGGGGATTGATTATATGAATTGTAATCTAGTTTCGGCTGGAGGTCATCATCATATCATTGTTGTCGTCGACTACTTCACCAAGTGGGTCGAGGAAATGCCTACTGTTAAGACAGATGGGGAAACGACAGCATATTTCATTTTCAACCAGATCATTGCAATATTTGGTATACCCAAAGAGATCGTGACTGATCATGGTTTTCATTTTCAGAACAACATGATGACCGATCTATACACCATGTTAGGTTTTCAGCAGGAACATTTGTCTTCATTTTACCCGCAGGCAAATGGTCAGGTCGAAGCGGTCAACAAAAATTTGAAGACCATCTTACAAAGGACCGTTAATGCTAGTCGAACTAATAGGCACATCATGTTGTACCCTGCTCTTTGGGCTTACTAAGCCAATGTGAAGACTGCTACCGGGTTCTCTCCCTTTCAACTTGTGCATGGGATAGAAGTAGTCATTCCGGTTGAGTGTGAGATTCCTTGATTAAATTTGGTTGTCCAACTACTACCTGACACTTCAGTCTTGGAAGAATGTTTGTTGCATTTAGAAAATCTTGATGAGTAGTGTCATGATGTGCTCATAGCAAATGAAGCACCTAAGAATCGAGTTAAGGGACAATACAATAAGTCTATCAAACCTACAGTTTTTCTCGAAGGAGACCTTGTTCTGCTCTACGACCAAGACAAGGAACCTTTAGGAGCTGGAAAGTTTAAGTCCATGTGGCTCAGTCCCTACATAATTTCTAAGGTTATGAAGAAGGGTGCATACGAGTTAACAAACTATGAAGGTAATAAGTTGTCGTAGCCTAGAAATGGGCTCTACTTGAAGAAGTACTATGCTTAGGCTTCTGTGCTTTTTCATGTATTATAGCTGTACATTTTGTAGAGTTAGCTTTGTTTATGGTGGTATTTATATCTTATGCATCCATTGCTTTGTGTTTCAGATGTCGACTGAACACTTTATAGGGTTTGTTGATGGCGCTAGTCGCACACCCATCAGTTGGTTGTAGTTGCCTGGGTTATTTACTCACCAATTGGCCAACTGGTTTCTTCGGGAGGGGCTTGTTTATGTCCCACAATGAACAATGTAGCTGATTACAATGCAGTCATAGAGCTACTCCGAGATGCTCTGTTCCATGGAATTTCACATTTGGAGGTACGGCTCGACTCGCAGCTAGTTGTGTTTTAGTTAATGGGTGTTTATCAGGTTAGAGATCCTATTTTGCTACGTCAATTTTTGCGCGTTAAGTTACTCGAGAGACAGTTTGTTTACATCACATATCAACATATTCCAAGAAATTTGAATGCATTAGCTGATTCATTTGCAAATTACATTTTAGATTGGCATCTGCATCATACACATCCATAATTCATGCATAAAAGACAATAACACACATGTAAATAACATCGTTACTGTATATATAATTCGTATCAAACAATAATATGAGTTTGAGTCATAAGTCTGTCACATAGTCATGTCATAATATACAAAAATGGGCTCGATGACCTCAAAAATATACATATATATGTCCTTCTCCTATGGAGAAGGAAGGGCCTCATCTGCCTTTACTGCCTCTTGATAGAAAATGACTAGCCTAGCTACTTTTCTTAGTAGCCGAATCCATGCTGGGGGAAAACCCACCACATTCTCCTGCATGTCAAGCGGCATCCGCTCGATCCTGTATGTCGGAATGTCATGAGTCAAGTGACTCATCTTCCCCTCTATGTTCTCAAGCATGGCGTCAGCAGCCCCTACTATAACTAGTCTCACAAAGGTATGGGGGTGTCCCTTAGGATGCACTTGTCCAACATCTGCATAAGACATTTTGTTTCAGTACTTCAAACTCATCATCAAAATCCTATATATAAAATTAAAAAAATAAATAATTTTTCAAAAAACAAACTTACCAATCTCTCCCTAGGCTGCTCCTGGGGGAAGAGCCAGCTCAGGATCGTTGCGGAAGTCTATGCCCGTGTATGGGAACTTCTCAAGATCTGGTACCTGCCTATCCCACCGTGCCCAGAAATCATCCTCACTATAGCAAAAGTTGATCTCGCCACCACCCTGGAAAAGGAAGATCTCTCCCCAACGACCCATCAGTGGCTCATGGGTGTTAAGTGGGGGCAAAGCCATCCCCAAACTCATGGTAGGCACCCTTTCAAAGAAAAAGCTGCATAGTATGCCTCTATACCCAAAATTCTTCATCCCCCCAGTCTTACACCTAGAAAGTTGAAGCTTCATGTTTGCCAGTAGACTTGAACACTAGTCAAATACTATCCCTTGTAGGCATTCAATACCCATATGCATGAAGTTCCTTGAAGCAAGATGTTGTGTAGCACTTCCAGACATCCGGTTGAGAATACTCAAGATGACCTTGAGTGGGAAGATCGCAATAGTCGAAATGAGGACCTGACTACCGGTTTTTTCCATACCCACTACACAATAGGTATTGATATAGTTCTGCATGGATAGGGCACCCACATTGCGAGAGGACCCTCTAAGATTCACTACATATCCCCTTTGGGAGAGACCCATGATGAAATAGATGTCATCAACCGTTAGTTCCAATATCTCCCCTTGGAGATTGAACACTAATGCACTGGCATCCCAATACTGTACAAGCCTCTCAAGTAGTCAGATTTGTGCCCGCATGTTGACCGTTCTATAAAATTTTAACAAACCACATCTTTACAATGCATGCAAGGTTAATGGATCTTGTATAGCTTCTTGATCCATCTCCTCGTGTTCCCTTTCACGCCATACAAGCACCCTGCCATTAAAGCATCAATATTGGTCATTTTTAATTTTTTGCCCTAGTTTTTGGATGAACGCCTGAACGTGACTGTCTTACAGGAATACTAGTGCACTTTTGGCGAGTGCGCTAGTCTCTTGTTCATTCTTGCAAGGGTGATATTTTTGTTTTTTTTTAAATGCATTGAATATGGGAAACATACGTAATAATAAAAGAAATTCTAGAAGGAAGGAGCTGCCCCCTGAAAAGGCTCATGAGATAAGAGAAAATACCAGGTTGTACATGGAAAATCGTAGAAATCAAATGTTAGTGCCTTAGATACATCAACAAGCAATGACGAAGTGGTTGAAGTAAATCAAATCTTGCCTGATGTCGAGTATGAAGGGATGGATGTTGAACAAGTTCTTAATTGGAAACCTCCCCAAGAAGAGCACACACATGGCGAACACACTCCCTTGTAGGACCAATTTGTGAATGAAGGGCCACAACAAACCGTTGACGAGACTCGTACTTCCTTGCCGACTCCCTTGCCTCGACTATCAAGTGGAAGATGAAGAACTCCTAGATGTATTCATGTGCATGAAATTTCATTTTCAAGACTTGAAGGTAAGATTCCCAAACACAATATTAATTTCCATTGTAGCAAGATAATCAAAGAATTTTTTGAATCCAAAACCGATGTAGAAAAATGTCAATTGTTTCTTGATTTGTTAAAATCACATTGTCTAGCTCATGTTAGGATAATTTCAGGCATAAAGGTAGTTAGAAGTTCAGAGGCCAACAATCATGTTGTTAGAAATCTACAATCTGCATTTAATTTGATTGGAAAAACTTCTCGTACAAAATATTTTAATGCAACCCATCGTGTACTATCAAAATTGATTGTAGACAAATCCACAAGGCAACGTCGCCTACTATCACACACATGTAAAATATTTAAAGTAGATAGAAAGACTCTTCAAAAGTATTCTTCCATTAGAGAAAAACTTGAGACCCCAGGCCAAAAAGATTGTTGGGCCTTTGTTGGTAGGTTACCTCGTTCAGACATGAAGCTCATTGATGCTGTTAAAGAACTAGTGCAAAAGCTTTGGCATGATAACGCTAGACCATCATCGAATCAAATATATATTTTAAATTTGAGAAAAGGTGTTGGGGGGGGAACCCCATGTCAAGCACTTCCTTGACATGACACAAACAGAACTCTATGAGAGGTTCAAGAATGAGCACACACAATTAAACATGGGCCAAAGGTCCTTTGAAAAATGCAAACCTTGGTATGTTAGAATTTGCATTGATCACAATACATGTTGTTGTAGATACCATGTAGAATTTGAGTACTATTATAATACATATAGACATATATTTTGTGATTTGCATACTAACATTGTGCAGGATTTCCCATCGTTACAACCACCGAATGCATCCAGAGAATTTATACATAGCATAATGTGTCCAAGACCTGAAGGACAAAAATATTATAAAAGATCATGTTTATATGGGACATGTTCTAGTTGCAGTGGATTTGCATTATTGATCCGCTACATCCACGCAATCGAGGTGCATGAATTTGGGAGGATGTCAATAGAATTGCAGAACTTCAAGTACATAACATATCAAGTAGATAGTTTGAAGGAAAGCAAAAAAATTGCATTGGTGAAGTCACAGGTAATCTAAGTTTGCATACTTTCATAATGTACATGTTGAATTTATACTTGCATACTTTCATATTTAGAGTGCAAATTTCACATTGTATTAATGCCCTTGGTTTTGTGGCACCAGGTACAAATTTGTGATTTCATGAAGGAATTCAACCAAAAGACCGAGCAGTATGTACAACATGTCCATGTAGCACGATGGCAGGATGAACAGTACTGATAGTGCAGGGACTCATTTCCCAATGGCACAATATTGTTGGTTGTGGACTTTGCTGAAAACTACACCCTATAGCCACATAATGAGATTCAAAGTCAATACTACCATTCAAACCAAGTTAGCATAATGATCCATATCATGTATAGACATGCACCAAAGAGCAGCAACAACATGAGGATATTATTGAAAGAGACCAACTTCTACATCAGTGATGACAGGTTCCACAACCTGCATTATGTACAACATTGCTTCAAAATTTTCTATGATCAGTTGAAGGAGAGAGGTATACAGATGGATCGGCATTGGATATGGTCAAATGGTTGTGCAGGCCAATTCAAAAATGCACGTGTATTCCAGTGGTTGAGTATTTTGCACAAGACTTATGATGTATTGCATGTATGGAAATATTTTGAGACCGGGCATGGAAAGGGAGAGCACGACGGGGCTGGAGCATGTCTCAAAACTGCCCTACGAAGGGAGGAGATGAGGTGCATGAGAGACTGATCCAGGTGGATATTGGTGGCCACCCACCTTTCCAACTGGCTCAAAACAGTTTTATGACAATTTTGGTATTGTACTATTTTTAGCAGTTTTTCGGGTCCTGAACTTCCGGGGCCATTTTGAGGCCCTAAACGACCTTTTTTGGCAATTTGGGGGGCCAAATGGTTGCCTCTGGCATGCATTTGGCCCCAGTCGAAAGTTGTAAATCTCGGATAGAGCTTTCCAACGGTCTACCGAGCGCCCCAAACGGAGATCGTATGCAAAAGTTACGACCCCGGGAAGTTGATGTACTAACTTACCCAAACGGGGCCCACATGACTTTTGGCGCTTCATCTCCTAGGGTTAGGTTTTTGGATGTCTAGGGTTTTTTACATTCCTGTTTATTGTAAAAGGCCTTGAGAGCCTCATTGTAACCATCTTCTTGCGAAATGAGCGCAGCCGTCACATCTCTTCTCAGAGATAAGCCGCCACCATTCCCGCAAGCTTGTTTTCCGCTGCATTTTACAGTTCTAGCTTATTTCCTTATTGAATAGAAAACCAGTTTTACTGTATCTCTGTTATTTTGTGTTAAGCATCTGATAATAATCTGTATTCATTTCGTTCTGCTCATAAAATCCGGATCAGTGGTATCAGAGCGGTCTGCTCCTTGTCGTCTTAATGCATGTCCCCAACGAGGTTAGGGTACAAAGAATTGGGTCTCGAGCTTGTTTCTCTTGAGGACAAAGGCCCTCGCACGCCCAAGCGACCTTTCATGGCAGGAGAAAAGAAAGATGACGGGACAGGAGATCCTATCAAAATGTTGCTTGAGGAAGCCCTCACGCAGCAGAGGAACGAGATGATGGATAATTTTGCGCAAATCCTTCGGCGACTACCAACAAGCGACGCATCTTCCTCGAGCGGAGGCGCCGCCCCCTTCAAGGTACAAATCAACTTTGATATCCCTATATTTGAAGGACAAATAGACGCAGATGCTGTAGATAAGTGGTTGAATCTACTAGAAGGGTATTTTTCTGTCCATAACTTTTCGAATAAAGAAAAGATTACTTTTGCGCTCCTCAAAGCCGTTCCCCATGTCAAAGATTGGTGGGAAACATTCTGCGAGCAAAAGGACACAGAAGAAGCCTCATTATTTGCAGTCACGGCCACCTGGGAATCCTTCAGGGATGCTATTAAGGAACAATACTACCCTGTTGGAAGTTACGACGATTTGTATACCAAATGGACCACACTGCGACAAGAAAGAGACCAAGCAGTGCGAGAGTTCACAAATATCTTCCATACCTTGCGCACCAAGCTGGGTATCAAAGATTCAGAGCGACATCTAGTGCTCAAGTATCGCGGTGGTTTTCATAGATACATCCAGACCGAAATGGAATTTCTGGACATCTCTTCCTTGGGCGCGGCCTACCGATATGCCGTCAAAATCGAGCAGAAGCTCAAACAAAAGACACGGCAATTTGGGCCTGGGAACCCTTCACAGCAAAAGACAGGAAAGGGCGGCCCCAACCCACAGAATAAAGGACAGAGCAAAGATGGACAGCATCAGGACAACCAGTCCAAGCCGCAAGCAAAGAAGGACACCGGAAAAACAAAGAAAGATACCGGGAAGTGGTGCGACTTCCATAAGAGCCCTTGGCATAACACTGTTGATTGCCGCTCAAAGCAGTCGCTGGTGGCCGAAGTGAAAGCATCTGAATCAGATGCGGGTTCTGACTCTGAGTCTGAACCAGAAAGGGGAAGACGGATCATTGACGCGGAACCCAGTGCCACCGTTGCCACCACCAAGCTCCAGCCTGATGAACCAGACGAGCCAGAAGAAGGAGAACGCCTCTTCCATTCACAGATGTGGGTAAAAGGCACCCCGCTGCATTTCATCGTTGATAGTGGTAGCCAGAAGAATCTCATCTCAGCAGAGGTCGTCAAGCGCCTTGCCCTGCCAACAACGCCGCACCCACAACCCTACACCATTGGATGGCTCCGCAAAGGAAGCGATCTCCGCGTCAGCCAACAGTGCCGACTGCCATACGACATCAAGCCCTTCAAGGACGAGGTATTGTGTGATGTTGCTCCTCTCGAAGTTTCAGATGTTCTTTTGGGCCAACCTTATTTATGGAAACGTCATGCTGTATATGAGTCTAGGCCTCGTAGTGTTATTATTTCTTTGAACAGGAAATTGTACAGGATACCCGAGGCAGTCCCTCCTAGTGCTATTTCCTTGATCTCTGCCAAGCAATGCAGGAAGGTCATCTCTCAGACCGGGAAATTTGTATTCTTGGTGATTCGCTCTCAGAGTGAAAGAAAGATCGCAGCCACATCCCGGGCCTCCACGGCCGATCTATCCACACAACAGAAGCAAGTGGATAAGGTGGTGGAAGGATACTCAGATATCTTCTCCACTCCGACCGGGGTACCTCTGCACTGCCAGGTCAAGCATCCCATCGATCTGACCCCAGGCGCACCGCTACCCAATGGGCCAGTCTATCGCCGCTCTCTGTTGGAAAACGAGGAGATCAAGAGGCAGATCCAAGAATTGCTCCACAAGGGGCACATCCGTCCCAGTTCATCACCTTGCGGGAGCCCAATCGTGCTGGTGCAGAAGAAAGATGGGACCTGGCGACTCTGCATTGATTACCGGGCCCTGAATAAAATCACAGTCCGTAACCGGTACCCGATTCCCCGAATCGACGACCTCCTTGATCAGCTCACGGGGGCCAAATACTTCAGTAAGATTGATCTGAAGTCTGGCTACCACCAGGTCCCAATAGAACAGACAGATGTATGGAAGACTGCCTTTAAGTCAAAAGAAGGTCTTTTTGAATGGCTGGTCATGCCTTTTGGTTTGACAAATGCTCCAGCAACTTTTATGAGGATGATGGACGATATCCTACGACCTTTCACCAACAATTTTGTAGTGGTGTATCTGGATGACATCCTCATCTACAGCAAGACTTGGGAGGAACACTTGCAGCATATTCAGCAGGTTCTGCACACCCTGCGGAAGCACAAACTATATGCAAACTTGGAAAAATGCTCCTTCGGCATGGACAGGTTCCATTACTTAGGCTACATCATTGATCGACATGGTGTGCATGTGGATCCAGCCAAGATCCAGGTCATCCGTGACTGGCCAGCCCCAACCACACTCACTGAACTTCGGAGCTTCTTGGGCCTCGCCAATTTCTATCGCCGGTTCGTGTTGGGATTCTCTCATATCGCATGGGCCCTCAGCCAAGTGACCAGGGGTGGTGGTAAGGCAAAATTTGTGTGGGGCCTGTCCCAACAACAAGCCTTCGATGACTTGAAGAAGCGTTTGTGCTCATCGCCGGTGCTCTCATTACCGAACCTGCAACATCCCTTTGAGATCGAGACAGATGCTTCAGATTATGCTGTGGGTGCCGTTCTCACTCAACACGGCCACCCCGTGGCATATCATAGTGAGACACTATCAGATGCTGTCCGCAAGTACCCTACCTATGACAAAGAAATGTACTCCATTGTACAAGCCTGCCGCCAGTGGAGACATTACATTCTTGGGAAGGAGACAATCATCCACACTGATCACAAGCCACTACAGTTCATGCAGACCCAAGGAAAGTTGCAGAATGACCGCCATCAGAAGTGGTCAACATATTTACAGCAGTTCCACCTCAACATCAAATATAAAACAGGGAGTACCAACCGAGTTGCTGACTGCCTCAGTCGACCTCCAGTCGCGGCACTTACCACGGTGCTAGACTCTTGTGGCCACGAGACCTCCGGATGGCCTCACCTCTATGAGACAGACCCTGACTTCTCCGCCACCTATCAAATGTTGGGAACCAACTCAGTGGTTGCTAATTCCCATCTTCAGGACGGGTTGTTGTGTCATCTGGGCCATCTCTGCGTTCCATCAAGCGAGCGTGCGAAGCTGATTTGGGAAGCTCACTATAGTCGGGTGGCAGGACACTTTGGCGTCGAAAAGACAGTGGCAGTGTTGCAGAAACATTTCTACTGGCCGAAACTTCGACAGGATGTCGGCAAGTATATCAGGTCCTGCACCGCTTGCGCTATTGCCAAACAGACCACTAAGAAACAAGGCCTATACACCCCTCTGCCTACTCCTGACAGGCCGTGGGAATCCATCTCAATGGACTACATGTCGGGCCTCCCGTCCACCAAGAGGGGAAATGACTGTGTTTTCGTGGTTGTTGATCGCTTTTCCAAGATGGCGATTCTAGCCGCTTGCAAGAAGAACATCACAGCAGAAGCCACTGCCAAGCTCTTCTTTGAACGAGTATGGGTACATTTTGGGATCCCACAGACCATTATCTCAGACCGTGACAGTCGGTTCCTCAGCTCATTCTGGTCAAGTCTCTGGTCACTGCTGGATACCAAGCTCACCAAATCCACTACCTTCCACCCCCAGACCGATGGACAAATGGAGGTCGTCAACCGGATGGTCGTACATATCCTGCGCATGTACAATTCAACACACCCCCGCACATGGGATGAGAGTCTCCCCTATGTCCAACATAGCTACAACCGAGCCCTGCATAGCTCAACTGGCCACAGCCCCTTTCAGGTGGGGTTGGGATTCCAGCCATTGGGCCCCATGGATGTTGCACTTCCCCTTGCGACCACCTCGGACGACTCGTCCCCAGAAGCTGACAAAGCCGCCCGGTTCATTGAACAGATCCAGCATATCCGCCAACAGGTTCAGGATATCCTACAGAAGTCTAATGCCAAGTACAAGCAGCGCCATGATCAACATCGGGTGCCACATAAGTTTCAGGTGGGCGACAAAGTTTGGTTGCATTTGCAGAAAGAACGCCTTACAGGGTCCCATCGGAAGCTTCGCCCACTCCGTTATGGGCCATACACCATCACCAAGGCGGTGGGTGACAATGCTTTTGAGCTCAACATTCCCCCCTTCCTGGGTCTGCATCCAGTCTTCAATGTGGCTCTCCTTCGGCCATATTTCCCACCACTATTAGACACCTCAGAGATAGCAGAGAAGCTGACACCAACAGAGCTCAACCCTGACTGCCTACAACAAGCATCCAGTGATCATATTGCAGACACACAGATCAAGGGCACTCGACATCAAAGGATCCAGCTTTATCGAGTTGTCAAAGCAGGGCAGCTCCTGCACCAAGGCAAGTGGCTCACCCAAGGCCAAATTCAGCAGAAATTTCCTCATCTGATGGGGGAACTCAACGCAATGGAGACCATTGCTTCCTAAGGAGGGAGGATTGATCCAGGTGGATATTGGTGGCCACCCACCTTTCCAACTGGCTCAAAACAGTTTTATGACAATTTTGGTATTGTACTATTTTTAGCAGTTTTTCGGGTCCTGAACTTCCGGGGCCATTTTGAGGCCCTAAACGACCTTTTTTGGCAATTTGGGTGGCCAAATGGTTGCCCTCGGCATGCATTTGGCCCCAGTCGAAAGTTGTAAATCTCGGATAGACCTTTCCAACGGGCTACCGAGCGCCCCAAATGGAGATCGTATGCAAAAGTTACGACCCCGGGAAGTTGATGTACTAACTTACCCAAACGGGGCCCACATGACTTTTGGCGCTTCATCTCCTAGGGTTAGGTTTTTGGATGTCTAGGGTTTTTGACATTCCTGTTTATTGTAAAAGGCCTTGAGAGCCTCATTGTAACCATCTTCTTGCGAAATGAGCGCAGCCGTCACATCTCTTCTCAGAGATAAGCCGCCACCATTCCCGCAAGCTTGTTTTCCGCTGCATTTTACAGTTCTAGCTTATTTCCTTATTGAATAGAAAACCAGTTTTACTGTATCTCTGTTATTTTGTGTTAAGCATCTGATAATAATCTGTATTCATTTCGTTCTGCTCATAAAATCCGGATCAGTGGTATCAGAGCGGTCTGCTCCTTGTCGTCTTAATGCATGTCCCCAACGAGGTTAGGGTACAAAGAATTGGGTCTCGAGCTTGTTTCTCTTGAGGACAAAGGCCCTCGCACGCCCAAGCGACCTCTCATGGCAGGAGAAAAGAAAGATGACGGGACAGGAGATCCTATCAAAATGTTGCTTGAGGAAGCCCTCACGCAGCAGAGGAACGAGATGATGGATAATTTCGCGCAAATCCTTCGGCGACTACCAACAAGCGATGCATCTTCCTCGAGCGGAGGCGCCGCCCCCTTCAAGGTACAAATCAACTTTGATATCCCTATATTTGAAGGACAAATAGACGCAGATGCTGTAGATAAGTGGTTGAATCTACTAGAAGGGTATTTTTCTGTCCATAACTTTTCGAATAAAGAAAAGATTACTTTTGCGCTCCTCAAAGCCGTTCCCCATGTCAAAGATTGGTGGGAAACATTCTGCGAGCAAAAGGACACAGAAGAAGCCTCATTATTTGCAGTCACGGCCACCTGGGAATCCTTCAGGGATGCTATTAAGGAACAATACTACCCTGTTGGAAGTTACGACGATTTGTATACCAAATGGACCACACTGCGACAAGAAAGAGACCAAGCAGTGCGAGAGTTCACAAATATCTTCCATACCTTGCGCACCAAGCTGGGTATCAAAGATTCAGAGCGACATCTAGTGCTCAAGTATCGCGGTGGTTTGCATAGATACATCCAGACCGAAATGGAATTTCTGGACATCTCTTCCTTGGGCGCGGCCTACCGATATGCCGTCAAAATCGAGCAGAAGCTCAAACAAAAGACACGGCAATTTGGGCCTGGGAACCCTTCACAGCAAAAGACAGGAAAGGGTGGCCCCAACCCACAGAATAAAGGACAGAGCAAAGATGGACAGCATCAGGACAACCAGTCCAAGCCGCAAGCAAAGAAGGACACCGGAAAAACAAAGAAAGATACCGGGAAGTGGTGCGACTTCCATAAGAGCCCTTGGCATAACACTGTTGATTGCCGCTCAAAGCAGTCGCTGGTGGCCGAAGTGAAAGCATCTGAATCAGATGCGGGTTCTGACTCTGAGTCTGAACCAGAAAGGGGAAGACGGATCATTGACGCGGAACCCAGTGCCACCGTTGCCACCACCAAGCTCCAGCCTGATGAACCAGACGAGCCAGAAGAAGGAGAACGCCTCTTCCATTCACAGATGTGGGTAAAAGGCACCCCGCTGCATTTCATCGTTGATAGTGGTAGCCAGAAGAATCTCATCTCAGCAGAGGTCGTCAAGCGCCTTGCCCTGCCAACAACGCCGCACCCACAACCCTACACCATTGGATGGCTCCGCAAAGGAAGCGATCTCCGCGTCAGCCAACAGTGCCGACTGCCATACGGCATCAAGCCCTTCAAGGACGAGGTATTGTGTGATGTTGCTCCTCTCGAAGTTTCAGATGTTCTTTTGGGCCAACCTTATTTATGGAAACGTCATGGTGTATATGAGTCTAGGCCTCGTAGTGTTATTATTTCTTTGAACAGTAAATTGTACAGGATACCCGAGGCAGTCCCTCCTAGTGCTATTTCCTTGATCTCTGCCAAGCAATGCAGGAAGGTCATCTCTCAGACCGGGAAATTTGTATTCTTGGTGATTCGCTCTCAGAGTGAAAGAAAGATCGCAGCCACATCCCGGGCCTCCACGACCGATCTATCCACACAACAGAAGCAAGTGGATAAGGTGGTGGAAGGATACTCAGATATCTTCTCCTCTCCGACCGGGGTACCTCTGCACTGCCAGGTCAAGCATCCCATCGATCTGACCCCAGGCGCACCGCTACCCAATGGGCCAGTCTATCGCCGCTCTCTGTTGGAAAACGAGGAGATCAAGAGGCAGATCCAAGAATTGCTCCACAAGGGGCACATCCATCCCAGTTCATCACCTTGCGGGAGCCCAATCGTGCTGGTGCAGAAGAAAGATGGGACCTGGCGACTCTGCATTGATTACCGGGCCCTGAATAAAATCACAGTCCGTAACCGGTACCCGATTCCCCGAATCGACGACCTCCTTGATCAGCTCACGGGGGCCAAATACTTCAGTAAGATTGATCTGAAGTCTGGCTACCACCAGGTCCCAATAGAACAGACAGATGTATGGAAGACTGCCTTCAAGTCAAAAGAAGGTCTTTTTGAATGGCTGGTCATGCCTTTTGGTTTGACAAATGCTCCAGCAACTTTTATGAGGATGATGGACGATATCCTACGACCTTTCACCAACAATTTTGTAGTGGTGTATCTGGATGACATCCTCATCTACAGCAAGACTTGGGAGGAACACTTGCAGCATATTCAGCAGGTTCTGCACACCCTGCGGAAGCACAAACTATATGCAAACTTGGAAAAATGCTCCTTCGGCATGGACAGGTTCCATTACATAGGCTACATCGTTGATCGACATGGTCTGCATGTGGATCCAGCCAAGATCCAGGTCATCCGTGACTGGCCAGCCCCAACCACACTCACTGAACTTCGGAGCTTCTTGGGCCTCGCCAATTTCTATCGCCGGTTCGTGTTGGGATTCTCTCATATCGCATGGGCCCTCAGCCAAGTGACCAGGGGTGGTGGTAAGGCAAAATTTGTGTGGGGCCTGTCCCAACAACAAGCCTTCGATGACTTGAAGAAGCGTTTGTGCTCATCGCCGGTGCTCTCATTACCGAACCTGCAACATCCCTTTGAGATCGAGACAGATGCTTCAGATTATGCTGTGGGTGCCGTTCTCACTCAACACGGCCACCCCGTGGCATATCATAGTGAGACACTATCAGATGCTGTCCGCAAGTACCCTACCTATGACAAAGAAATGTACTCCATTGTACAAGCCTGCCGCCAGTGGAGACATTACATTCTTGGGAAGGAGACAATCATCCACACTGATCACAAGCCACTACAGTTCATGCAGACCCAAGGAAAGTTGCAGAATGACCGCCATCAGAAGTGGTCAACATATTTACAGCAGTTCCACCTCAACATCAAATATAAAACAGGGAGTACCAACCGAGTTGCTGACTGCCTCAGTCGACCTCCAGTCGTGGCACTTACCACGGTGCTAGACTCTTGTGGCCACGAGACCTCCGGATGGCCTCACCTCTACGAGACAGACCCTGACTTCTCCGCCACCTATCAAATGTTGGGAACCAACTCAGTGGTTGCTAATTCCCATCTTCAGGATGGGTTGTTGTGTCATCTGGGCCATCTCTGCGTTCCATCAAGCGAGCGTGCGAAGCTGATTTGGGAAGCTCACTATAGTCGGGTGGCAGGACACTTTGGCGTCGAAAAGACAGTGGCAGTGTTGCAGAAACATTTCTACTGGCCGAAACTTCGACAGGATGTCGGCAAGTATATCAGGTCCTGCACCGCTTGCGCTATTGCCAAACCGACCACTAAGAAACAAGGCCTATACACCCCTCTGCCTACTCCTGACAAGACGTGGGAATCCATCTCAATGGACTACATGTCGGGCCTCCCGTCCACCAAGAGGGGAAATGACTGTGTTTTCGTGGTTGTTGATCGCTTTTCCAAGATGGCGATTCTAGCCGCTTGCAAGAAGAACATCACAGCAGAAGCCACTGCCAAGCTCTTCTTTGAACGAGTATGGGTACATTTTGGGATCCCACAGACCATTATCTCAGACCGTGACAGTCGGTTCCTCAGCTCATTCTGGTCAAGTCTCTGGTCACTGCTGGATACCAAGCTCACCAAATCCACTGCCTTCCACCCCCAGACCGATGGACAAACGGAGGTCGTCAACCGGATGGTCGTACATATCCTGCGCATGTACAATTCAACACACCCCCCGCACATGGGATGAGAGTCTCCCCTATGTCCAACATAGCTACAACCGAGCCCTGCATAGCTCAACTGGCCACAGCCCCTTTCAGGTGGGGTTGGGATACCAGCCATTGGGCCCCATGGATGTTGCACTTCCCCTTGCGACCACCTCGGCCGACTCGTCCCCAGAAGCTGACAAAGCCGCCCGGTTCATTGAACGGATCCAGCATATCCGCCAACAGGTTCAGGATATCCTACAGAAGTCTAATGCCAAGTACAAGCAGCGCCATGATCAACATCGGGTGCCACATAAGTTTCAGGTGGGCGAAAAAGTTTGGTTGCATTTGCAGAAAGAACGCCTTACAGGGCCCCATCGGAAGCTTCGCCCACTCCGTTATGGGCCATACACCATCACCAAGGCGGTGGGTGACAATGCTTTTGAGCTCAACATTCCCCCCTTCCTGGGTCTGCATCCAGTCTTCAATGTGGCTCTCCTTCGGCCATATTTCCCACCACTATTAGACACCTCAGAGATAGCAGAGAAGCTGACACCAACAGAGCTCAACCCTGACTGCCTACAACAAGCATCCAGTGATCATATTGCAGACACACAGATCAAGGGCACTCGACATCAAAGGATCCAGCTTTATCGAGTTGTCAAAGCAGGGCAGCTCCTGCACCAAGGCAAGTGGCTCACCCAAGGCCAAATTCAGCAGAAATTTCCTCATCTGATGGGGGAACTCAACGCAATGGAGACCATTGCTTCCTAAGGAGGGAGGATTGATCCAGGTGGATATTGGTGGCCACCCACCTTTCCAACTGGCTCAAAACAGTTTTATGACAATTTTGGTATTGTACTATTTTTAGCAGTTTTTCGGGTCCTGAACTTCCGGGGCCATTTTGAGGCCCTAAACGACCTTTTTTGGCAATTTGGGGGGCCAAAAGTTTGTCCCCGGCATGCATTTGACCCCAGTCGAAAGTTGTAAATCTCGGATAGACCTTTCCAACGGGCTACCGAGCGCCCCAAACGGAGATCGTATGCAAAAGTTACGACCCCGGGAAGTTGATGTACTAACTTACCCAAACGGGGGCCCACATGACTTTTGGCGCTTCATCTCCTAGGGTTAGGTTTTTGGATGTCTAGGGTTTTTGACATTCCTGTTTATTGTAAAAGGCCTTGAGAGCCTCATTGTAACCATCTTCTTGCGAAATGAGCGCAGCCGTCACATCTCTTCTCAGAGATAAGCCGCCACCATTCCCGCAAGCTTGTTTTCCGCTGCATTTTACAGTTCTAGCTTATTTCCTTATTGAATAGAAAACCAGTTTTACTGTATCTCTGTTATTTTGTGTTAAGCATCTGATAATAATCTGTATTCATTTCGTTCTGCTCATAAAATCCGGATCAGTGGTATCAGAGCGGTCTGCTCCTTGTCGTCTTAATGCATGTCCCCAACGAGGTCAGGGTACAAAGAATTGGGTCTCGAGCTTGTTTCTCTTGAGGACAAAGGCCCTCGCACGCCCAAGCGACCTCTCATGGCAGGAGAAAAGAAAGATGACGGGACAGGAGATCCTATCAAAATGTTGCTTGAGGAAGCCCTCACGCAGCAGAGGAACGAGATGATGGATAATTTCGCGCAAATCCTTCGGCGACTACCAACAAGCGACGCATCTTCCTCGAGCGGAGGCGCCGCCCCCTTCAAGGTACAAATCAACTTTGATATCCCTATATTTGAAGGACAAATAGACGCAGATGCTGTAGATAAGTGGTTGAATCTACTAGAAGGGTATTTTTCTGTCCATAACTTTTCGAATAAAGAAAAGATTACTTTTGCGCTCCTCAAAGCCGTTCCCCATGTCAAAGATTGGTGGGAAACATTCTGCGAGCAAAAGGACACAGAAGAAGCCTCATTATTTGCAGTCACGGCCACCTGGGAATCCTTCAGGGATGCTATTAAGGAACAATACTACCCTGTTGGAAGTTACGACGATTTGTATACCAAATGGACCACACTGCGACAAGAAAGAGACCAAGCAGTGCCAGAGTTCACAAATATCTTCCATACCTTGCACACCAAGCTGGGTATCAAAGATTCAGAGAGACATCTAGTGCTCAAGTATCGCGGTGGTTTGCATAGATACATCCAGACCGAAATGGAATTTCTGGACATCTCTTCCTTGGGTGCGGCCTACCGATATGCCGTCAAAATCGAGCAGAAGCTCAAACAAAAGACACGGCAAGTTGGGCCTGGGAACCCTTCTCAGCAAAAGACAGGAAAGGGCGGCCCCAACCCACAGAATAAAGGACAGAGCAAAGATGGACAGCATCAGGACAACCAGTCCAAGCCGCAAGCAAAGAAGGACACCGGAAAAACAAAGAAAGATACCGGGAAGTGGTGCGACTTCCATAAGAGCCCTTGGCATAACACTGTTGATTGCCGCTCAAAGCAGTCGCTGGTGGCCGAAGTGAAAGCATCTGAATCAGATGCGGGTTCTGACTCTGAGTCCGAACCAGAAAGGGGAAGACGGATCATTGACGCGGAACCCAGTGCCACCGTTGCCACCACCAAGCTCCAGCCTGATGAACCAGACGAGCCAGAAGAAGGAGAACGCCTCTTCCATTCACAGATGTGGGTAAAAGGCACCCCGCTGCATTTCATCGTTGATAGTGGTAGCCAGAAGAATCTCATCTCAGCAGAGGTCGTCAAGCACCTTGCCCTGCCAACAAAACCCGCACCCAGAACCCTACACCATTGGATGGCTCCGCAAAGGAAGCGATCTCCGCATCAGCCAACAGTGCCGACTGCCATACGGCATCAAGCCCTTCAAGGACGAGGTATTGTGTGATGTTGCTCCTCTCGAAGTTTCAGATGTTCTTTTGGGCCAACCTTATTTATGGAAATGTCATGCTGTATATGAGTCTAGGCCTCGTAGTGTTATTATTTCTTTGAACAGGAAATTGTACAGGATACCCGAGGCAGTCCCTCCTAGTGCTATTTCCTTGATCTCTGCCAAGCAATGCAGGAAGGTCATCTCTCAGACCGGGAAATTTGTATTCTTAGTGATTCGCTCTCAGAGTGAAAGAAAGATCGCAGCCACATCCCGGGCCTCCACGACCGATCTATCCACACAACAGAAGCAAGTGGATAAGGTGGTGGAAGGATACTCAGATATCTTCTCCTCTCCGATCGGGGGTACCTCTGCACTGCCAGGTCAAGCATCCCATCGATCTGACCCCAGGCGCACCGCTACCCAATGGGCCAGTCTATCGCCGCTCTCTGTTGGAAAACGAGGAGATCAAGAGGCAGATCCAAGAATTGCTCCACAAGGGGCACATCCGTCCCAGTTCATCACCTTGCGGGAGCCCAATCGTGCTGGTGCAGAAGAAAGATGGGACGTGGCGACTCTGCATTGATTACCGGGCCCTGAATAAAATCACAGTCCGTAACCGGTACCCGATTCCCCGAATCGACGACCTCCTTGATCAGCTCACGGGGGCCAAATACTTCAGTAAGATTGATCTGAAGTCTGGCTACCACCAAGTCCCAATAGAACAGACAGATGTATGGAAGACTGCCTTCAAGTCAAAAGAAGGTCTTTTTGAATGGCTGGTCATGCCTTTTGGTTTGACAAATGCTCCAGCAACTTTTATGAGGATGATGGACGATATCCTACGACCTTTCACCAACAATTTTGTAGTGGTGTATCTGGATGACATCCTCATCTACAGCAAGACTTGGGAGGAACACTTGCAGCATATTCAGCAGGTTCTGCACACCCTGCGGAAGCACAAACTATATGCAAACTTGGAAAAATGCTCCTTCGGCATGGACAGGGTCCATTACTTAGGCTACATCGTTGATCGACATGGTGTGCATGTGGATCCAGCCAAGATCCAGGTCATCCGTGACTGGCCAGCCCCAACCACACTCACTGAACTTCGGAGCTTCTTGGGCCTCGCCAATTTCTATTGCCGGTTCGTGTTGTGATTCTCTCATATCGCATGGGCCCTCAGCCAAGTGACCAGGGGTGGTGGTAAGGCAAAATTTGTGTGGGGCCTGTCCCAACAACAAGCCTTCGATGACTTGAAGAAGCGTTTGTGCTCATCGCCGGTACTCTCATTACCGAACCTGCAACATCCCTTTGAGATCAAGACAGATGCTTCAGATTATGCTGTGGGTGCCGTTCTCACTCAACACGGCCACCCCGTGGCATATCATAGTGAGACACTATCAGATGCTGTCCGCAAGTACCCTACCTATGACAAAGAAATGTACTCCATTGTACAAGCCTGCCGCCAGTGGAGACATTACATTCTTGGGAAGGAGACAGTCATCCACACTGATCACAAGCCACTACAGTTCATGCAGACCCAAGGAAAGTTGCAGAATGACCGCCATCAGAAGTGGTCAACATATTTACAGCAGTTCCACCTCAATATCAAATATAAAATAGGGAGTACCAACCGAGTTGCTGACTGCCTCAGTCGACCTCCAGTCGCGGCACTTACCACGGTGCTAGACTCTTGTGGCCACGAGACCTCCGGATGGCCTCACCTCTACGAGACAGACCCTGACTTCTCCGCCACCTATCAAATGTTGGGAACCAACTCAGTGGTTGCTAATTCCCATCTTCAGGACGGGTTGTTGTGTCATCTGGGCCATCTCTGCGTTCCATCAAGCGAGCGTGCGAAGCTGATTTGGGAAGCTCACTATAGTCGGGTGGCAGGACACTTTGGCGTCGAAAAGACAGTGGCAGTGTTGCAGAAACATTTCTACTGGCCGAAACTTCGATAGGATGTCGGCAAGTATATCAGGTCCTGCACCGCTTGCGCTATTGCCAAACCGACCACTAAGAAACAGGGCCTATACACCCCTCTGCCTACTCCTGACAGGCCGTGGGAATCCATCTCAATGGACTACATGTCGGGCCTCCCGTCCACCAAGAGGGGAAATGACTGTGTTTTCGTGGTTGTTGATCGCTTTTCCAAGATGGCGATTCTAGCCGCTTGCAAGAAGAACATCACAGCAGAAGCCACTGCCAAGCTCTTCTTTGAACGAGTATGGGTACATTTTGGGATCCCACAGACCATTATCTCAGACCGTGACAGTCGGTTCCTCAGCTCATTCTGGTCAAGTCTCTGGTCACTGCTGGATACCAAGCTCACCAAATCCACTGCCTTCCACCCCCAGACCGATGGACAAACGGAGGTCGTCAACCGGATGGTCGTACATATCCTGCGCATGTACAATTCAACACACCCCCGCACATGGGATGAGAGTCTCCCCTATGTCCAACATAGCTACAACCGAGCCCTGCATAGCTCAACTGGCCACAGCCCCTTTCAGGTGGGGTTGGGATTCCAGCCATTGGGCCCCATGGATGTTGCACTTCCCCTTGCGACCACCTTGGCCGACTCGTCCCCAGAAGCTGACAAAGCCGCCCGGTTCATTGAACGGATCCAGCATATCCGCCAATAGGTTCAGGATATCCTACAGAAGTCTAATGCCAAGTACAAGCAGCGCCATGATCAACATCGGGTGCCACATAAGTTTCAGGTGGGCGACAAAGTTTGGTTGCATTTGCAGAAAGAACGCCTTACAGGGCCCCATCGGAAGCTTCGCCCACTCCGTTATCGGCCATACACCATCACCAAGGCGGTGGGTGACAATGCTTTTGAGCTCAACATTCCCCCCTTCCTGGGTCTGCATCCAGTCTTCAATGTGGCTCTCCTTCGGCCATATTTCCCACCACTATTAGACACCTCAGAGATAGCAGAGAAGCTGACACCAACAGAGCTCAACCCTGACTGCCTACAACAAGCATCCAGTGATCATATTGCAGACACACAGATCAAGGGCACTCGACATCAAAGGATCCAGCTTTATCGAGTTGTCAAAGCAGGGCAGCTCCTGCACCAAGGCAAGTGGCTCACCCAAGGCCAAATTCAGCAGAAATTTCCTCATCTGATGGGGGAACTCAACGCAATGGAGACCATTGCTTCCTAAGGAGGGAGGATTGATCCAGGTGGATATTGGTGGCCACCCACCTTTCCAACTGGCTCAAAACAGTTTTATGACAATTTTGGTATTGTACTATTTTTAGCAGTTTTTTCGGGTCCTGAACTTCCGGGGCCATTTTGAGGCCCTAAACGACCTTTTTTGGCAATGTGGGGGGGCAAATGGTTGCCCTCCGGCGTGCATTTGGCCCCAGACGAAAGTTGTAAATCTCGGATAGACCTTTCCAACGGGCTACCGAGCGCCCCAAACGGAGATCGTATGCAAAAGTTACGACCCCGGGAAGTTGATGTACTAACTTACCCAAACGGGGCCCACATGACTTTTGGCGCTTCATCTCCTAGGGTTAGGTTTTTGGATGTCTAGGGTTTTTGAAATTCCTGTTTATTGTAAAAGGCCTTGAGAGCCTCATTGTAACCATCTTCTTGCGAAATGAGCGCAGCCGTCACATCTCTTCTCAGAGATAAGCCGCCACCATTCCCGCAAGCTTGTTTTCCGCTGCATTTTACAGTTCTAGCTTATTTCCTTATTGAATAGAAAACCAGTTTTACTGTATCTCTGTTATTTTGTGTTAAGCATCTGATAATAATCTGTATTCATTTCGTTCTACTCATAAAATCCGGATCAGTGGTATCAGAGCGGTCTGCTCCTTGTCGTCTTAATGCATGTCCCCAACGAGGTCAGGGTACAAAGAATTGGGTCTCAAGCTTGTTTCTCTTGAGGACAGAGGCCCTCGCACGCCCAAGCGACCTCTCATGGCAGGAGAAAAGAAAGATGAAGGGACAGGAGATCCTATCAAAATGTTGCTTGAGGAAGCCCTCACGCAGCAGAGGAACGAGATGATGGATAATTTCGCGCAAATCCTTCGGCGACTACCAACAAGCGACGCATCTTCCTCGAGCGGAGGCGCCGCCCCCTTCAAGGTACAAATCAACTTTGATATCCCTATATTTGAAGGACAAATAGACGCAGATGCTGTAGATAAGTGGTTGAATCTACTAGAAGGGTATTTTTCTGTCCATAACTTTTCGAATAAAGAAAAGATTACTTTTGCGCTCCTCAAAGCCGTTCCCCATGTCAAAGATTGGTGGGAAACATTCTGCGAGCAAAAGGACACAGAAGAAGCCTCATTATTTGCAGTCACGGCCACCTGGGAATCCTTCAGGGATGCTATTAAGGAACAATACTACCCTGTTGGAAGTTACGACGATTTGTATACCAAATGGACCACACTGCGACAAGAAAGAGACCAAGCAGTGCCAGAGTTCACAAATATCTTCCATACCTTGCGCACCAAGCTGGGTATCAAAGATTCAGAGCGACATCTAGTGCTCAAGTATCGCGGTGGTTTGCATAGATACATCCAGACCGAAATGGAATTTCTGGACATCTCTTCCTTGGGCGCGGCCTACCGATATGCCGTCAAAATCGAGCAGAAGCTCAAACAAAAGACACGGCAATTTGGGCCTGGGAATCCTTCACAGCAAAAGACAGGAAAGGGTGGCCCCAACCCACATAATAAAGGACAGAGCAAAGATGGACAGCATCAGGACAACCAGTCCAAGCCGCAAGCAAAGAAGGACACCGGAAAAAAAAAAAAAAAGATACCGGGAAGTGGTGCGACTTCCATAAGAGCCCTTGGCATAACACTGTTGATTGCCGCTCAAAGCAGTCGCTGGTGGCCGAAGTGAAAGCATCTGAATCAGATGCGGGTTCTGACTCTGAGTCCGAACCAGAAAGGGGAAGACGGATCATTGACGCGGAACCCAGTGCCACCGTTGCCACCACCAAGCTCCAGCCTGATGAACCAGACGAGCCAGAAGAAGGAGAACGCCTCTTCCATTCACAGATGTGGGTAAAAGGCACCCCGCTGCATTTCATCGTTGATAGTGGTAGCCAGAAGAATCTCATCTCAGCAGAGGTCGTCAAGCGCCTTGCCCTGCCAACAACGCCGCACCCACAACCCTACACCATTGGATGGCTCCGCAAAGGAAGCGATCTCCGCGTCAGCCAACAGTGCCGACTGCCATACGGCATCAAGCCCTTCAAGGACGAGGTATTGTGTGATGTTGCTCCTCTCGAAGTTTCAGATGTTCTTTTGGGCCAACCTTATTTATGGAAACGTCATGCTGTATATGAGTCTAGGCCTCGTAGTGTTATTATTTCTTTGAACAGGAAATTGTACAGGATACCCGAGGCAGTCCCTCCTAGTGCTATTTCCTTGATCTCTGCCAAGCAATGCAGGAAGGTCATCTCTCAGACCGGGAAATTTGTATTCTTGGTGATTCGCTCTCAGAGTGAAAGAAAGATCGCAGCCACATCCCGGGCCTCCACGACCGATCTATCCACACAACAGAAGCAATTGGATAAGGTGGTGGAAGGATACTCAGATATCTTCTCCTCTCCGACCGGGGTACCTCTGCACTGCCAGGTCAAGCATCCCATCGATCTCACCCCAGGCGCACCGCTACCCAATGGGCCAGTCTATCGCCGCTCTCTGTTGGAAAACGAGGAGATCAAGAGGCAGATCCAAGAATTGCTCCACAAGGGGCACATCCGTCCCAGTTCATCACCTTGCGGGAACCCAATCGTGCTGGTGCAGAAGAAAGATGGGACCTGGCGACTCTGCATTGATTACCGGGCCCTGAATAAAATCACAGTCCGTAACCGGTACCCGATTCCCCGAATCGACGACCTCCTTGATCAGCTCACGGGGGCCAAATACTTCAGTAAGATTGATCTTAAGTCTGGCTACCACCAGGTCCCAATAGAATAGACAGATGTATGGAAGACTGCCTTCAAGTCAAAAGAAGGTCTTTTTGAATGGCTGGTCATGCCTTTTGGTTTGACAAATGCTCCAGCAACTTTTATGAGGATGATGGACGATATCCTACGACCTTTCACCAACAATTTTGTAGTGGTGTATCTGGATGACATCCTCATCTACAGCAAGACTTGGGAGGAACACTTGCAGCATATTCAGCAGGTTCTGCACACCCTGCGGAAGCACAAACTATATGCAAACTTGGAAAAATGCTCCTTCGGCATGGACAGGGTCCATTACTTAGGCTACATCGTTGATCGACATGGTGTGCATGTGGATCCAGCCAAGATCCAGGTCATCCGTGACTGGCCAGCCCCAACCACACTCACTGAACTTCGGAGCTTCTTGGGCCTCGCCAATTTCTATCGTCGGTTCGTGTTGGGATTCTCTCATATCGCATGGGCCCTCAGCCAAGTGACCAGGGATGGTGGTAAGGAAAAATTTGTGTGGGGCCTGTCCCAACAACAAGCCTTCGATGACTTGAAGAAGCGTTTGTGCTCATCGCCGGGTACTCTCATTACCGAACCTGCAACATCCCTTTGAGATCGAGACAGATGCTTCAGATTATGCTGTGGGTGCCGTTCTCACTCAACACGGCCACCCCGTGGCATATCATAGTGAGACACTATCAGATGCTGTCCGCAAGTACCCTACCTATGACAAAGAAATGTACTCCATTGTACAAGCCTGCCGCCAGTGGAGACATTACATTCTTGGGAAGGAGACAGTCATCCACACTGATCACAAGCCACTACAGTTCATGCAGACCCAAGGAAAGTTGCAGAATGACCGCCATCAGAAGTGGTCAACATATTTACAGCAGTTCCACCTCAACATCAAATATAAAACAGGGAGTACCAACCGAGTTGCTGACTGCCTCAGTCGACCTCCAGTCGCGGCACTTACCACGGTGATAGACTCTTTTGGCCACGAGACCTCCGGATGGCCTCACCTCTACGAGACAGACCCTGACTTCTCCGCCACCTATCAAATGTTGGGAACCAACTCAGTGGTTGCTAATTCCCATCTTCAGGACGGGTTGTTGTGTCATCTGGGCCATCTCTGCGTTCCATCAAGCAAGCGTGCGAAGCTGATTTGGGAAGCTCACTATAGTCGGGTGGCAGGACACTTTGGCGTCGAAAAGACAGTGGCAGTGTTGCAGAAACATTTCTACTGGCCGAAACTTCGACAGGATGTCGGCAAGTATATCAGGTCCTGCACCGCTTGCGCTATTGCCAAACCGACCACTAAGAAACAAGGCCTATACACCCCTCTGCCTACTCCTGACAGGCCGTGGGAATCCATCTCAATGGACTACATGTCGGGCCTCCCGTCCACCAAGAGGGGAAATGACTGTGTTTTCGTGGTTGTTGATCGCTTTTCAAAGATGGCGATTCTAGCCGCTTGCAAGAAGAACATCACAGCAGAAGCCACTGCCAAGCTCTTCTTTGAACGAGTATGGGTACATTTTGGGATCCCACAGACCATTATCTCAGACCGTGACAGTCGGTTCCTCAGCTCATTCTGGTCAAGTCTCTGGTCACTGCTGGATACCAAGCTCACCAAATCCACTGCCTTCCACCCCCAGACCGATGGACAAACGGAGGTCGTCAACCGGATGGTCGTACATATCCTGCGCATGTACAATTCAACACACCCCCGCAAATGGGATGAGAGTCTCCCCTGTGTCCAACATAGCTACAACCGAGCCCTGCATAGCTCAACTGGCCACAGCCCCTTTCAGGTGGGGTTGGGATTCCAGCCATTGGGCCCCATGGATGTTGCACTTCCCCTTGCGACCACCTCGGCCGACTCATCCCCAGAAGCTGACAAAGCCGCCCGGTTCATTGAACAGATCCAGCATATCCGCCAACAGGTTCAGGATATCCTACAGAAGTCTAATGCCAAGTACAAGCAACGCCATGATCAACATCGTGGTGCCACATAAGTTTCAGGTGGGCGACAAAGTTTGGTTGCATTTGCAGAAAGAACGCCTTACAGGGCCCCATCGGAAGCTTCGCCCACTCCGTTATGGGCCATACACCATCACCAAGGCGGTGGGTGACAATGCTTTTGAGCTCAACATTCCCCCCTTCTTGGGTCTGCATCCAGTCTTCAATGTGGCTCTCCTTCGGCCATATTTCCCACCACTATTAGACACCTCAGAGATAGCAGAGAAGCTGACACCAACAGAGCTCAACCCTGACTGCCTACAACAAGCATCCAGTGATCATATTGCAGACACACAGATCAAGGGTACTCGACATCAAAGGATCCATCTTTATCGAGTTGTCAAAGCAGGGCAGCTCCTGCACCAAGGCAAGTGGCTCACCCAAGGCCAAATTCAGCAGAAATTTCCTCATCTGATGGGGGAACTCAACGCAATGGAGACCATTGCTTCCTAAGGAGGGAGGATTGATCCAGGTGGATATTGGTGGCCACCCACCTTTCCAACTGGCTCAAAACAGTTTTATGACAATTTTGGTATTGTACTATTTTTAGCAATTTTTCGGGTCCTGAACTTCCGGGGCCATTTTGAGGCCCTAAACGACCTTTTTTGCCAATTTGGGGGGCCAAATAAATGCCCCCGGCATGCATTTGGCCCTAGTCGAAAGTTGTAAATCTCGGATAGACCTTTACAACGGGCTACCGAGCGCCCCAAACGGAGATCGTATGCAAAAGTTACGACCCCGAGAAGTTGATGTACTAACTTACCCAAACGGGGCCCACATGACTTTTGGCGCTTCATCTCCTAGGGTTAGGTTTTTGGATGTCTAGGGTTTTTGACATTCCTGTTTATTGTAAAAGGCCTTGAGAGCCTCATTGTAACCATCTTCTTGCGAAATGAGCGCAGCCGTCACATCTCTTCTCAGAGATAAGCCGCCACCATTCCCGCAAGCTTGTTTTCCGCTGCATTTTACAGTTCTAGCTTATTTCCTTATTGAATAGAAAACCAGTTTTACTGTATCTCTGTTATTTTGTGTTAAGCATCTGATAATAATCTGTATTCATTTCGTTCTGCTCATAAAATCCGGATCAGTGGTATCAGAGCGGTCTGCTCCTTGTCGTCTTAATGCATGTCCCCAACGAGGTCAGGGTACAAAGAATTGGGTCTCGAGCTTGTTTCTCTTGAGGACAAAGGCCCTCGCACGCCCAAGCGACCTCTCATGGCAGGAGAAAAGAAAGATGACGGGACATGAGATCCTATGAAAATGTTTCTTGAGGAAGCCCTCACGCAGCAGAGGAACGAGATGATGGATAATTTCGCGCAAATCCTTCGGCGACTACCAACAAGCGACGCATCTTCCTCGAGCGGAGGCGCCGCCCCCTTCAAGGTACAAATCAACTTTGATATCCCTATATTTGAAGGACAAATAGACGCAGATGCTGTAGATAAGTGGTTGAATCTACTAGAAGGGTATTTTTCTGTCCATAACTTTTCGAATAAAGAAAAGATTACTTTTGCGCTCCTCAAAGCCGTTCCCCATGTCAAAGATTGGTGGGAAACATTCTGCGAGCAAAAGGACACAGAAGAAGCCTCATTATTTGCAGTCACGGCCACCTGGGAATCCTTCAGGGATGCTATTAAGGAACAATACTACCCTGTTGGAAGTTACGACGATTTGTATACCAAATGGACCACACTGCGACAAGAAAGAGACCAAGCAGTGCCAGAGTTCACAAATATCTTCCATACCTTGCGCACCAAGCTGGGTATCAAAGATTCAGAGCGACATCTAGTGCTCAAGTATCGCGGTGGTTTGCATAGATACATCCAGACCGAAATGGAATTTCTGGACATCTCTTCCTTGGGCGCGGCCTACCGATATGCCGTCAAAATCGAGCAGAAGCTCAAACAAAAGACACGGCAATTTGGGCCAGGGAACCCTTCACAGCAAAAGACAGGAAAGGGCGGCCCCAACCCACAGAATAAAGGACAGAGCAAAGATGGACAGCATCAGGACAACCAGTCCAAGCTGCAAGCAAAGAAGGACACCGGAAAAACAAAGAAAGATACCGGGAAGTGGTGCGACTTCCATAAGAGCCCTTGGCATAACACTGTTGATTGCCGCTCAAAGCAGTCGCTGGTGGCCGAAGTGAAAGCATCTGAATCAGATGCGGGTTCTGACTCTGAGTCCGAACCAGAAAGGGGAAGACGGATCATTGACGCGGAACCCAGTGCCACCGTTGCCACCACCAAGCTCCAGCCTGATGAACCAGACGAGCCAGAAGAAGGAGAACGCCTCTTCCATTCACAGATGTGGGTAAAAGGCACCCCGCTGCATTTCATCGTTGATAGTGGTAGCCAGAAGAATCTCATCTCAGCAGAGGTCGTCAAGCGCCTTGCCCTGCCAACAACGCCGCACCCACAACCCTACACCATTGGATGGCTCCGCAAAGGAAGCGATCTCCGCGTCAGCCAACAGTGCCGACTGCCATACGGCATCAAGCCCTTCAAGGACGAGGTATTGTGTGATGTTGCTCCTCTCGAAGTTTCAGATGTTCTTTTGGGCCAACCTTATTTATGGAAATGTCATGCTGTATATGAGTCTAGGCCTCGTAGTGTTATTATTTCTTTGAACAGGAAATTGTACAGGATACCCGAGGCAGTCCCTCCTAGTGCTATTTCCTTGATCTCTGCCAAGCAATGCAGGAAGGTCATCTCTCAGACCGGGAAATTTGTATTCTTGGTGATTCGCTCTAAGAGTGAAAGAAAGATCGCAGCCACATCCCGGGCCTCCACGACCGATCTATCCACACAACAGAAGCAAGTGGATAAGGTGGTGGAAGGATACTCAGATATCTTCTCCTCTCCGACCGGGGTACCTCTGCACTGCCAAGTCAAGCATCCCATCGATCTGACCCCAGGCGCACCGCTACCCAATGGGCCAGTCTATCGCCGCTCTCTGTTGGAAAACGAGGAGATCAAGAGGCAGATCCAAGAATTGCTCCACAAGGGGCACATCCGTCCCAGTTCATCACCTTGCGGGAACCCAATCGTGCTGGTGCAGAAGAAAGATGGGACCTGGCGACTCTGCATTGATTACCGGGCCCTGAATAAAATCACAGTCCGTAACCGGTACCCGATTCCCCGAATCGACGACCTCCTTGATCAGCTCACGGGGGCCAAATACTTCAGTAAGATTGATCTGAAGTCTGGCTACCACCAGGTCCCAATAGAACAGACAGATGTATGGAAGACTGCCTTCAAGTCAAAAGAAGGTCTTTTTGAATGGCTGGTCATGCCTTTTGGTTTGACAAATGCTCCAGCAACTTTTATGAGGATGATGGACGATATCCTACGACCTTTCACCAACAATTTTGTAGTGGTGTATCTGGATGACATCCTCATCTACAGCAAGACTTGGGAGGAACACTTGCAGCATATTCAGCAGGTTCTGCACACCCTGCGGAAGCACAAACTATATGCAAACTTGGAAAAATGCTCCTTCGGCATGGACAGGGTCCATTACTTAGGCTACATCGTTGATCGACATGGTGTGCATGTGGATCCAGCCAAGATCCAGGTCATCCGTGACTGGCCAGCCCCAACCACACTCACTGAACTTCGGAGCTTCTTGGGCCTCGCCAATTTCTATCGCCGGTTCGTGTTGGGATTCTCTCATATCGCATGGGCCCTTAGCCAAGTGACCAGGGGTGGTGGTAAGGCAAAATTTGTGTGGGGCCTGTCCCAACAACAAGCCTTCGATGACTTGAAGAAGCGTTTGTGCTCATCGCCGGGTACTCTCATTACCGAACCTGCAACATCCCTTTGAGATCGAGACAGATGCTTCAGATTATGCTGTGGGTGCCGTTCTCACTCAACACGGCCACCCCGTGGCATATCATAGTGAGACACTATCAGATGTTTTCCGCAAGTACCCTACCTATGACAAAGAAATGTACTCCATTGTACAAGCCTGCCGCCAGTGGAGACATTACATTCTTGGGAAGGAGACAGTCATCCACAATGATCACAAGCCACTACAGTTCATGCAGACCCAAGGAAAGTTGCAGAATGACCGCCATCAGAAGTGGTCAACATATTTACAGCAGTTCCACCTCAACATCAAATATAAAACAGGGAGTACCAACCGAGTTGCTGACTGCCTCAGTCGACCTCCAGTCGCGGCACTTACCACGGTGCTAGACTCTTGTGGCCACGAGACCTCCGGATGGCCTCACCTCTACGAGACAGACCCTGACTTCTCCGCCACCTATCAAATGTTGGGAACCAACTCAGTGGTTGCTAATTCCCATCTTCAGGACGGGTTGTTGTGTCATCTGGGCCATCTCTGCGTTCCATCAAGCGAGCGTGCGAAGCTGATTTGGGAAGCTCACTATAGTCGGGTGGCAGGACACTTTGGCGTCGAAAAGACAGTGGCAGTGTTGCAGAAACATTTCTACTGGCCGAAACTTCGACAGGATGTCGGCAAGTATATCAGGTCCTGCACCGCTTGCGCTATTGCCAAACCGACCACTAAGAAATAAGGCCTATACACCCCTCTGCCTACTCCTGACAGGCCGTGGGAATCCATCTCAATGGACTACATGTCGGGCCTCCCGTCCACCAAGAGGGGAAATGACTGTGTTTTCGTGGTTGTTGATCGCTTTTCCAAGATGGCGATTCTAGCCGCTTGCAAGAAGAACATCACAGCAGAAGCCACTGCCAAGCTCTTCTTTGAACGAGTATGGGTACATTTTGGGATCCCACAGACCATTATCTCAGACCGTGACAGTCGGTTCCTCAGCTCATTCTGGTCAAGTTTCTGGTCACTGCTGGATACCAAGCTCACCAAATCCACTGCCTTCCACCCCCAGACCGATGGACAAACGGAGGTCGTCAACCGGATGGTCGTACATATCCTGCGCATGTACAATTCAACACACCCTCGCACATGGGATGAGAGTCTCCCCTATGTCCAACATAGCTACAACCGAGCCCTGCATAGCTCAACTGGCCACAGTCCCTTTCAGGTGGGGTTGGGATTCCAGCCATTGGGCCCCATGGATGTTGCACTTCCCCTTGCGACCACCTCGGCCGACTCGTCCCCAGAAGCTGACAAAGCCGCCCGGTTCATTGAACGGATCCAGCATATCCGCCAACAGGTTCAGGATATCCTACAGAAGTCTAATGCCAAGTACAAGCAGCGCCATGATCAACATCGGGTGCCACATAAGTTTCAGGTGGGCGACAAAGTTTGGTTGCATTTGCAGAAAGAACGCCTTACAGGGCCCCATCGGAAGCTTCGCCCACTCCGTTATGGGCCATACACCATCACCAAGGCGGTGGGTGACAATGCTTTTGAGCTCAACATTCCCCCCTTCCTGGGTCTGCATCCAGTCTTCAATGTGGCTCTCCTTCGGCCATATTTCCCACCACTATTAGACACCTCAGAGATAGCAGAGAAGCTGACACCAACAGAGCTCAACCCTGACTGCCTACAACAAGCATCCAGTGATCATATTGCAGACACACAGATCAAGGGCACTCGACATCAAAGGATCCAGCTTTATCGAGTTGTCAAAGCAGGGCAGCTCCTGCACCAAGGCAAGTGGCTCACCCAAGGCCAAATTCTACAGAAATTTCCTCATCTGATGGGGGAACTCAACGCAATGGAGACCATTGCTTCCTAAGGAGGGAGGATTGATCCAGGTGGATATTGGTGGCCACCCACCTTTCCAACTGGCTCAAAACAGTTTTATGACAATTTTGGTATTGTACTATTTTTAGCAGTTTTTCGGGTCCTGAACTTCCGGGGCCATTTTGAGGCCCTAAACGACCTTTTTTGGCAATTTGGGGGGCCAAATGGTTGCCTCCGGCATGCATTTGGCCCCATTCAAAAGTTGTAAATCTCGGATAGAGCTTTCCAACGGGCTACCGAGCGCCCCAAACGGAGATCGTATGCAAAAGTTACGACCCCGGGAAGTTGATGTACTAACTTACCCAAACGGGGCCCACATGACTTTTGGCGCTTCATCTCCTAGGGTTAGGTTTTTGGATGTCTAGGGTTTTTGACATTCCTGTTTATTGTAAAAGGCCTTGAGAGCCTCATTGTAACCATCTTCTTGCGAAATGAGCGCAGCCGTCACATCTCTTCTCAGAGATAAGCCGCCACCATTCCCGCAAGCTTGTTTTCCGCTGCATTTTACAGTTCTAGCTTATTTCCTTATTGAATAGAAAACCAGTTTTACTGTATCTCTGTTATTTTGTGTTAAGCATCTGATAATAATCTGTATTCATTTCGTTCTGCTCATAAAATCCGGATCAGTGGTATCAGAGCGGTCTGCTCCTTGTCGTCTTAATGCATGTCCCCAACGAGGTCATGGTACAAAGAATTGGGTCTCGAGCTTGTTTCTCTTGAGGACAAAGGCCCTCGCACGCCCAAGCGACCTCTCATGGCAGGAGAAAAGAAAGATGACGGGACAGGAGATCCTATCAAAATGTTGCTTGAGGAAGCCCTCACGCAGCAGAGGAACGAGATGATGGATAATTTTGCGCAAATCCTTCGGCGACTACCAACAAGCGACGCATCTTCCTCGAGCGGAGGCGCCGCCCCCTTCAAGGTACAAATCAAATTTGATATCCCTATATTTGAAGGACAAATAGACGCAGATGCTGTAGATAAGTGGTTGAATCTACTAGAAGGGTATTTTTCTGTCCATAACTTTTCGAATAAAGAAAAGATTACTTTTGCGCTCCTCAAAGCCGTTCCCCATGTCAAAGATTGGTGGGAAACATTCTGCGAGCAAAAGGACACAGAAGAAGCCTCATTATTTGCAGTCATGGCCACCTGGGAATCCTTCAGGGATGCTATTAAGGAACAATACTACCCTGTTGGAAGTTACGACGATTTGTATACCAAATGGACCACACTGCGACAAGAAAGAGACCAAGCAGTGCCAGAGTTCACAAATATCTTCCATACCTTGCACACCAAGCTGGGTATCAAAGATTCAGAGCGACATCTAGTGCTCAAGTATCGCGGTGGTTTGCATAGATACATCCAGACCGAAATGGAATTTCTGGACATCTCTTCCTTGGGTGCGGCCTACCGATATGCCGTCAAAATCGAGCAGAAGCTCAAACAAAAGACACGCCAATTTGGGCCTGGGAACCCTTCACAGCAAAAGACAGGAAAGGGCGGCCCCAACCCACAGAATAAAGGACAGAGCAAAGATGGACAGCATCAGGACAACCAGTCCAAGCCGCAAGCAAAGAAGGACACCGGAAAAACAAAGAAAGATACCGGGAAGTGGTGCGACTTCCATAAGAGCCCTTGGCATAACACTGTTGATTGCCGCTCAAAGCAGTCGCTGGTGGCCGAAGTGAAAGCATCTGAATCAGATGCGGGTTCTGAATCTGAGTCCGAACCAGAAAGGGGAAGACGGATCATTGACGCGGAACCCAGTGCCACCGTTGCCACCACCAAGCTCCAGCCTGATGAACCAGACGAGCCAGAAGAAGGAGAACGCCTCTTCCATTCACAGATGTGGGTAAAAGGCTCCCCGCTGCATTTCATCGTTGATAGTGGTAGCCAGAAGAATCTCATCTCAGCAGAGGTCGTCAAGCGCCTTGCCCTGCCAACAATGCCGCACCCACAACCCTACACCATTGGATGGCTCCGCAAAGGAAGCGATCTCCGCGTCAGCCAACAGTGCCGACTGCCATACGGCATCAAGCCCTTCAAGGACGAGGTATTGTGTGATGTTGCTCCTCTCGAAGTTTCAGATGTTCTTTTGGGCCAACCTTATTTATGGAAACGTCATGCTGTATATGAGTCTAGGCCTCGTAGTGTTATTATTTCTTTGAACAGTAAATTGTACAGGATACCCGAGGCAGTCCCTCCTAGTGCTATTTCCTTGATCTCTGCCAAGCAATGCAGGAAGGTCATCTCTCAGACCGGGAAATTTGTATTCTTGGTGATTTGCTCTCAGAGTGAAAGAAAGATCGCAGCCACATCTCGGGCCTCCACGACCGATCTATCCACACAACAGAAGCAAGTGGATAAGGTGGTGGAAGGATACTCAGATATCTTCTCCTCTCCGACCGGGGTACCTCTGCACTGCCAGGTCAAGCATCCCATCGATCTGACCCCAGGCGCACCGCTACCCAATGGGCCAGTCTATCGCCGCTCTCTGTTGGAAAACGAGGAGATCAAGAGGCAGATCCAAGAATTGCTCCACAAGGGGCACATCCGTCCCAGTTCATCACCTTGCGAGAGCCCAATCGTGCTGGTGCAGAAGAAAGATGGGACCTGGCGACTCTGCATTGATTACCGGGCCCTGAATAAAATCACAGTCCGTAACCGGTACCCGATTCCCCGAATCGACGACCTCCTTGATCAGCTCATAGGGGCCAAATACTTCAGTAAGATTGATCTGAAGTCTGGCTACCACCAGGTCCCAATAGAACAGACAGATGTATGGAAGACTGCCTTCAAGTCAAAAGAAGGTCTTTTTGAATGGCTGGTCATGCCTTTTGGTTTGACAAATGCTCCAGAAACTTTTATGAGGATGATGGACGATATCCTACGACCTTTCACCAACAATTTTGTAGTGGTGTATCTGGATGACATCCTCATCTACAGCAAGACTTGGGAGGAACACTTGCAGCATATTCAGCAGGTTCTGCACACCCTGCGGAAGCACAAACTATATGCAAACTTGGAAAAATGCTCCTTCGGCATGGACAGGGTCCATTACTTAGGCTACATCGTTGATCGACATGGTGTGCATGTGGATCCAGCCAAGATCCAGGTCATCCGTGACTGGCCAGCCCCAACCACACTCACTGAACTTCGGAGCTTCTTGGGCCTCGCCAATTTCTATCGCCGGATCGTGTTGGGATTCTCTCATATCGCATGGGCCCTCAGCCAAGTGACCAGGGGTGTTGGTAAGGCAAAATTTGTGTGGGGCCTGTCCCAACAACAAGCCTTCGATGACTTGAAGAAGCGTTTGTTCTCATCGCCGGTACTCTCATTACCGAACCTGCAACATCCCTTTGAGATCGAGACAGATGCTTCAGATTATGCTGTGGGTCTCGTTCTCACTCAACACGGCCACCCTGTGGCATATCATAGTGAGACACTATCAGATGCTGTCCGCAAGTACCCTACCTATGACAAAGAAATGTACTCCATTGTACAAGCCTGCCGCCAGTGGAGACATTACATTCTTGGGAAGGAGACAGTCATCCACACTGATCACAAGCCACTACAGTTCATGCAGACCCAAGGAAAGTTGCAGAATGACCACCATCAGAAGTGGTCAACATATTTACAGCAGTTCCACCTCAACATCAAATATAAAACAGGGAGTACCAACCGAGTTGCTGACTGCCTCAGTCGACCTCCAGTCGCGGCACTTACCACGGTGCTAGACTCTTGTGGCCACGAGACCTCCGGATGGCCTCACCTCTACGAGACAGACCCTGACTTCTCCGCCACCTATCAAATGTTGGGAACCAACTCAGTGGTTGCTAATTCCCATCTTCAGGACGGGTTGTTGTGTCATCTGGGCCATCTCTGCGTTCCATCAAGCGAGCGTGCGAAGCTGATTTGGGAAGCTCACTATAGTCGGGTGGCAGGACACTTTGGCGTCGAAAAGACAGTGGCAGTGTTGCAGAAACATTTCTACTGGCCGAAACTTCGACAGGATGTCGGCAAGTATATCAGGTCCTGCACCGCTTGCGCTATTGCCAAACCGACCACTAAGAAACAAGGCCTATACACCCCTCTACCTACTCCTGGCAGGCCGTGGGAATCCATCTCAATGGACTACATGTCGGGCCTCCCGTCCACCAAGAGGGGAAATGACTGTGTTTTCGTGGTTGTTGATCGCTTTTCCAAGATGGCGATTCTAGCCGCTTGCAAGAAGAACATCACAGCAGAAGCCACTGCCAAGCTCTTCTTTGAACGAGTATGGGTACATTTTGGGATCCCACAGACCATTATCTCAGACCGTGACAGTCGGTTCCTCAGCTCATTCTGGTCAAGTCTCTGGTCACTGCTGGATACCAAGCTCACCAAATCCACTGCCTTCCACCCCCAGACCGATGGACAAACGGAGGTCGTCAACCGGATGGTCGTACATATCCTGCGCATGTACAATTCAACACACCCCCGCACATGGGATGAGAGTCTCCCCTATGTCCAACATAGCTACAACCGAGCCCTGCATAGCTCAACTGGACACAGCCCCTTTCAGGTGGGGTTGGGATTCCAGCCATTGGGCCCCATGGATGTTGCACTTCCCCTTGCGACCACCTCGGCCGACTCGTCACCAGAAGCTGACAAAGCCGCCCGGTTCATTGAACGGATCCAGCATATCCGCCAACAGGTTCAGGATATCCTACAGAAGTCTAATGCCAAGTACAAGCAGCGCCATGATCAACATCGGGTGCCACATAAGTTTCAGGTGGGCGACAAAGTTTGGTTGCATTTGCAGAAAGAACGCCTTACAGGGCCCCATCGGAAGCTTAGCCCACTCCGTTATGGGCCATACACCATCACCAAGGCGGTGGGTGACAATGCTTTTGAGCTCAACATTCCCCCCTTCCTGGGTCTGCATCCAGTCTTCAATGTGGCTCTCCTTCGGCCATATTTCCCACCACTATTAGACACCTCAGAGATAGCAGAGAAGCTGACACCAACAGAGCTCAACCCTGACTGCCTACAACAAGCATCCAGTGATCATATTGCAGACACACAGATCAAGGGCACTCGACATCAAAGGATCCAGCTTTATCGAGTTGTCAAAGCAGGGCAGCTCCTGCACCAAGGCAAGTGGCTCACCCAAGGCCAAATTCAGCAGAAATTTCCTCATCTGATGGGGGAACTCAACGCAATGGAGACCATTGCTTCCTAAGGAGGGAGGATTGATCCAGGTGGATATTGGTGGCCACCCACCTTTCCAACTGGCTCAAAACAGTTTTATGACAATTTTGGTATTGTACTATTTTTAGCAGTTTTTCGGGTCCTGAACATCCGGGGCCATTTTGAGGCCCTAAACAACCTTTTTTGGCAATTTGGGGGGCCAAATGTATGCCTCCGGCATGCATTTGGCCCCAGTCGAAAGTTGTAAATCTCGGATAGACCTTTCCAACGGGCTACCGAGCGCCCCAAACGGAGATCGTATGCAAAAGTTACGACCCCGGGAAGTTGATGTACTAACTTACCCAAACGGGGCCCACATGACTTTTGGCGCTTCATCTCCTAGGGTTAGGTTTTTGGATGTCTAGGGTTTTTGACATTCCTGTTTATTGTAAAAGGCCTTGAGAGCCTCATTGTAACCATCTTCTTGCGAAATGAGCGCAGCCGTCACATCTCTTCTCAGAGATAAGCCGCCACCATTCCCGCAAGCTTGTTTTCCGCTGCATTTTACAGTTCTAGCTTATTTCCTTATTGAATAGAAAACAAGTTTTACTGTATCTCTGTTATTTTGTGTTAAGCATCTGATAATAATCTGTATTCATTTTGTTCTGCTCATAAAATCCGGATCAGTGGTATCAGAGCGGTCTGCTCCTTGTCGTCTTAATGCATGTCCCCAACGAGGTCAGGGTACAAAGAATTGGGTCTCGAGCTTGTTTCTCTTGAGGACAAAGGCCCTCGCACGCCCAAGCGACCTCTCATGGCAGGAGAAAAGAAAGATGACGGGACAGTAGATCCTATCAAAATGTTGCTTGAGGAAGCCCTCACGCAGCAGAGGAACGAGATGATGGATAATTTCGCGCAAATCCTTCGGCGACTACCAACAAGCGACGCATCTTCCTCGAGCGGAGGCGCCGCCCCCTTCAAGGTACAAATCAACTTTGATATCCCTATATTTGAAGGACAAATAGACGCAGATGCTGTAGATAAGTGGTTGAATCTACTAGAAGGGTATTTTTCTGTCCATAACTTTTCGAATAAAGAAAAGATTACTTTTGCGCTCCTCAAAGCCGTTCCCCATGTCAAAGATTGGTGGGAAACATTCTGCGAGCAAAAGGACACAGAAGAAGCCTCATTATTTGCAGTCACGGCCACCTGGGAATCCTTCAGGGATGTTATTAAGGAACAATACTACCCTGTTGGAAGTTACGACGATTTGTATACCAAATGGACCACACTGCGACAAGAAAGAGACCAAGCAGTGCCAGAGTTCACAAATATCTTCCATACCTTGCGCACCAAGCTGGGTATCAAAGATTCAGAGCGACATCTAGTGCTCAAGTATCGCGGTGGTTTGCATAGATACATCCAGACCGAAATGGAATTTCTGGACATCTCTTCCTTGGGCGCGGCCTACCGATATGCCGTCAAAATCGAGCAGAAGCTCAAACAAAAGACACGGCAATTTGGGCCTGGGATACCTTCACAGCAAAAGACAGGAAAGGGCGGCCCCAACCCATAGAATAAAGGACAGAGCAAAGATGGACAGCATCAGGACAACCAGTCCAAGCCGCAAGCAAAGAAGGACACCGGAAAAACAAAGAAAGATACCGGGAAGTGGTGCGACTTCCATAAGAGCCCTTGGCATAACACTGTTGATTGCCGCTCAAAGCAGTCGCTGGTGGCCGAAGTGAAAGCATCTGAATCAGATGCGGGTTCTGACTCTGAGTCCGAACCAGAAAGGGGAAGACGGATCATTGACGCGGAACCCAGTGCCACCGTTGCCACCACCAAGCTCCAGCCTGATGAACCAGACGAGCCAGAAGAAGGAGAATGCCTCTTCCATTCATAGATGTGGGTAAAAGGCACCCCGCTGCATTTCATCGTTGATAGTGGTAGCCAGAAGAATCTCATCTCAGCAGAGGTCGTCAAGCGCCTTGCCCTGCCAACAACGCCGCACCCACAACCCTACACCATTGGATGGCTCCGCAAAGGAAGCGATCTCCGCGTCAGCCAACAGTGCCGACTTCCATACGGCATCAAGCCCTTCAAGGACGAGGTATTGTGTGATGTTGCTCCTCTCGAAGTTTCAGATGTTCTTTTGGGCCAACCTTATTTATGGAAACGTCATGCTGTATATGAGTCTAGGCCTCGTAGTGTTATTATTTCTTTGAACAGGAAATTGTACAGGATACCCGAGGCAGTCCCTCCTAGTGCTATTTCCTTGATCTCTGCCAAGCAATGCAGGAAGGTCATCTCTCAGACCGGGAAATTTGTATCCTTGGTGATTCGCTCTCAGAGTGAAAGAAAGATCGCAGCCACATCCCGGGCCTCCACGACCGATCTATCCACACAACAGAAGCAAGTGGATAAGGTGGTGGAAGGATACTCAGATATCTTCTCCTCTCCGACCGGGGTACCTCTGCACTGCCAGGTCAAGCATCCCATCGATCTGACCCCAGGCGCACCGCTACCCAATGGGCCAGTCTATCGCCGCTCTCTGTTGGAAAACGAGGAGATCAAGAGGCAGATCAAAGAATTGCTCCACAAGGGGCACATCCGTCCCAGTTCATCACCTTGCGGGAGCCCAATCGTGCTGGTGCAGAAGAAAGATGGGACCTGGCGACTCTGCATTGATTACCGGGCCCTGAATAAAATCACAGTCCGTAACCGGTACCCGATTCCCCGAATCGACGACCTCCTTGATCAGCTCACGGGGGCCAAATACTTCAGTAAGATTGATCTGAAGTCTGGCTACCACCAGGTCCCAATAGAACAGACAGATGTATGGAAGACTGCCTTCAAGTCAAAAGAAGGTCTTTTTGAATGGCTGGTCATGCCTTTTGGTTTGACAAATGCTCCAGCAACTTTTATGAGGATGATGGACGATATCCTACGACCTTTCACCAACAATTTTGTAGTGGTGTATCTGGATGACATCCTCATCTACAGCAAGACTTGGGAGGAACACTTGCAGCATATTCAGCAGGTTCTGCACACCCTGCGGAATCACAAACTATATGCAAACTTGGAAAAATGCTCCTTCGGCATGGACAGGGTCCATTACTTAGGCTACATCGTTGATCGACATGGTGTGCATGTGGATCCAGCCAAGATCCAGGTCATCCGTGACTGGCCAGCCCCAACCACACTCACTGAACTTCGGAGCTTCTTGGGCCTCGCCAATTTCTATCGCCGGTTCGTGGTGGGATTCTCTCATATCGCATGGGCCCTCAGCCAAGTGACCAGGGGTGGTGGTAAGGCAAAATTTGTGTGGGGCCTGTCCCAACAACAAGCCTTCGATGACTTGAAGAAGCGTTTGTGCTCATCGCCGGTACTCTCATTACCGAACCTGCAACATCCCTTTGAGATCGAGACAGATGCTTTAGATTATGCTGTGGGTGCCGTTCTCACTCAACACGGCCACCCCATGGCATATCATAGTGAGACACTATCAGATGCTGTCCGCAAGTACCCTACCTATGACAAAGAAATGTACTCCATTGTACAAGCCTGCCGCCAGTGGAGACATTACATTCTTGGGAAGGAGACAGTCATCCACACTGATCACAAGCCACTACAGTTCATGCAGACCCAAGGAAAGTTGCAGAATGACCGCCATCAGAAGTGGTCAACATATTTACAGCAGTTCCACCTCAACATCAAATATAAAACAGGGAGTACCAACCGAGTTGCTGACTGCCTCAGTCGACCTCCAGTCGTGGCACTTACCACGGTGCTAGACTCTTGTGGCCACGAGACCTCCGGATGGCCTCACCTCTACGAGACAGACCCTGACTTCTCCGCCACCTATCAAATGTTGGGAACCAACTCAGTGGTTGCTAATTCCCATCTTCAGGACGGGTTGTTGTGTCATCTGGGCCATCTCTGCGTTCCATCAAGCGAGCGTGCGAAGCTGATTTGGGAAGCTCACTATAGTCGGGTGGCAGGACACTTTGGCGTCGAAAAGACAGTGGCAGTGTTGCAGAAACATTTCTACTGGCCGAAACTTCGACAGGATGTCGGCAAGTATATCAGGTCCTGCACCGCTTGCGCTATTGCCAAACCGACCACTAAGAAACAAGGCCTATACACCCCTCTGCCTACTCCTAACAGGCCGTGGGAATCCATCTCAATGGACTACATGTCGGGCCTCCCGTCCACCAAGAGGGGAAATGATTGTGTTTTCGTGGTTGTTGATCGCTTTTCCAAGATGGCGATTCTAGCCGCTTGCAAGAAGAACATCACAGCAGAAGCCACTGCCAAGCTCTTCTTTGAACGAGTATGGGTACATTTTGGGATCCCACAGACCATTATCTCAGACCGTGACAGTCGGTTCCTCAGCTCATTCTGGTCAAGTCTCTGGTCACTGCTGGATACCAAGCTCACCAAATCCACTGCCTTCCACCCCCAGACCGATGGACAAACGGAGGTCGTCAACCGAATGGTCGTACATATCCTGCGCATGTACAATTCAACACACCCCCGCACATGGGATGAGAGTCTCCCCTATGTCCAACATAGCTACAACCGAGCCCTGCATAGCTCAACTGGCCACAGCCCCTTTCAGGTGGGGTTGGGATTCCAGCCATTGGGCCCCATGGATGTTGCACTTCCCCTTGCGACTACCTCGGCCGACTCGTCCCCAGAAGCCGACAAAGCTGCCCGGTTCATTGAACGGATCCAGCATATCCGCCAACAGGTTCAGGATATCCTACAGAAGTCTAATGCCAAGTACAAGCAGCGCCATGATCAACATCGGGTGCCACATAAGTTTCAGGTGGGCGACAAAGTTTGGTTGCATTTGCAGAAAGAACGCCTTACAGGGCCCCATCGGAAGCTTCGCCCACTCCGTTATGGGCCATACACCATCACCAAGGCGGTGGGTGACAATGCTTTTGAGCTCAACATTCCCCCCTTCCTGGGTCTGCATCCAGTCTTCAATGTGGCTCTCCTTCGGCCATATTTCCCACCACTATTAGACACCTCAGAGATAGCAGAGAAGCTGACACCAACAGAGCTCAACCCTGACTGCCTACAACAAGCATCCAGTGATCATATTGCAGACACACAGATCAAGGGCACTCGACATCAAAGGATCCAGCTTTATTGAGTTGTCAAAGCAGGGCAGCTCCTGCACCAAGGCAAGTGGCTCACCCAAGGCCAAATTCAGCAGAAATTTCCTCATCTGATGGGGGAACTCAACGCAATGGAGACCATTGCTTCCTAAGGAGGGAGGATTGATCCAGGTGGATATTGGTGGCCACCCACCTTTCCAACTAGCTCAAAACAGTTTTATGACAATTTTGGTATTGTACTATTTTTAGCAGTTTTTCGGGTCCTGAACTTCCGGGGCAATTTTGAGGCCCTAAACGACCTTTTTTGGCAATTTGGGGGGCCAAATAGAATCCTCCGGCATGCATTTGGCCCCAGTCGAAAGTTGTAAATCTAGGATAGACCTTTCCAACGGGCTACCGAGCGCCCCAAACGGAGATCGTATGCAAAAGTTACGACCCCGGGAAGTTGATGTACTAACTTACCCAAACGAGGCCCACATGACTTTTGGCGCTTCATCTCCTAGGGTTAGGTTTTTGGATGTCTAGGGTTTTTGACATTCCTGTTTATTGTAAAAGGCCTTGAGAGCCTCATTGTAACCATCTTCTTGCGAAATGAGCGCAGCCGTCACATCTCTTCTCAGAGATAAGCCGCCACCATTCCCGCAAGCTTGTTTTCCGCTGCATTTTACAGTTCTAGCTTATTTCCTTATTGAATAGAAAACCAGTTTTACTGTATCTCTGTTATTTTGTGTTAAGCATCTGATAATAATTTGTATTCATTTCGTTCTGCTCATAAAATCCGGATCAGTGGTATCAGAGCGGTCTGCTCCTTGTCGTCTTAATGCATGTCCCCAACGAGGTCAGGGTACAAAGAATTGGGTCTCGAGCTTGTTTCTCTTGAGGACAAAGGCCCTCGCACGCCCAAGCGACCTCTCATGGCAGGAGAAAATAAAGATGACGGGACAGGAGATCCTATCAAAATGTTTCTTGAGGAAGCCCTCACGCAGCAGAGGAACGAGATGATGGATAATTTCGCGCAAATCCTTCGGCGACTACCAACAAGCGACGCATCTTCCTCGAGCGGAGGCGCCGCCCCCTTCAAGGTACAAATCAACTTTGATATCCCTATATTTGAAGGACAAATAGACGCAGATGCTGTAGATAAGTGGTTGAATCTACTAGAAGGGTATTTTTCTGTCCATAACTTTTCGAATAAAGAAAAGATTACTTTTGCGCTCCTCAAAGCCGTTCCCCATGTCAAAGATTGGTGGGAAACATTCTGCGAGCAAAAGGACACAGAAGAAGCCTCATTATTTGCAGTCACGGCCACCTGGGAATCCTTAAGGGATGCTATTAAGGAACAATACTACCCTGTTGGAAGTTACGACGATTTGTATACCAAATGGACCACACTGCGACAAGAAAGAGACCAAGCAGTGCCAGAGTTCACAAATATCTTCCATACCTTGCGCACCAAGCTGGGTATCAAAAATTCAGAGCGACATCTAGTGCTCAAGTATCGCGGTGGTTTGCATAGATACATCCAGACTGAAATGGAATTTCTGGACATCTCTTCCTTGGGCGCGGCCTACCGATATGCCGTCAAAATCGAGCAGAAGCTCAAACAAAAGACACGGCAATTTGGGCCTGGGAACCCTTCACAGCAAAAGACGGGAAAGGGCGGCCCCAACCCACAGAATAAAGGACAGAGCAAAGATGGACAGCATCAGGACAACCAGTCCAAGCCGCAAGCAAAGAAGGACACCGGAAAAACAAAGAAAGATACCGGGAAGTGGTGCGACTTCCATAAGAGCCCTTGGCATAACACTGTTGATTGCCGCTCAAAGCAGTCGCTGGTGGCCGAAGTGAAAGCATCTGAATCAGATGCGGGTTCTGACTCTGAGTCCAAACCAGAAAGGGGAAGACGGATCATTGACGCGGAACCCACTGCCACCGTTGCCACCACCAAGCTCCAGCCTGATGAACCAGACGAGCCAGAAGAAGGAGAGAGCCTCTTCCATTCACAGATGTGGGTAAAAGGCACCCCGCTGCATTTCATCGTTGATAGTGGTAGCCAGAAGAATCTCATCTCAGCAGAGGTCGTCAAGCGCCTTGCCCTGCCAACAATGCCGCACCCACAACCCTACACCATTGGATGGCTCCGCAAAGGAAGCGATCTCCGCGTCAGCCAACAGTGTCGACTGCCATACGGCATCAAGCCCTTCAAGGACGAGGTATTGTGTGATGTTGCTCCTCTCGAAGTTTCAGATGTTCTTTTGGGCCAACCTTATTTATGGAAACGTCATGCTGTATATGAGTCTAGGCCTCGTAGTGTTATTATTTCTTTGAACAGGAAATTGTACAGGATACCCGAGGCAGTCCCTCCTAGTGCTATTTCCTTGATCTCTGCCAAGCAATGCAGGAAGGTCATCTCTCAGACCGGGAAATTTGTATTCTTGGTGATTCGCTCTCAGAGTGAAAGAAAGATCGCAGCCACATCCCGGGCCTCCACGACCGATCTATCCACACAACAGAAGCAAGTGGATAAGGTGGTGGAAGGATACTCAGATATCTTCTCCTCTCCGACCGGGGTACCTCTGCACTGCCAGGTCAAGCATCCCATCGATCTGACCCCAGGCACACCGCTACCCAATGGGCCAGTCTATCGCCGCTCTCTGTTGGAAAACGAGGAGATCAAGAGGCAGATCCAAGAATTGCTCCACAAGGGGCACATCCGTCCCAGTTCATCACCTTGCGGGAGCCCAATCGTGCTGGTGCAGAAGAAAGATGGGACCTGGTGACTCTGCATTGATTACCGGGCCCTGAATAAAATCACAGTCCGTAACCGGTACCCGATTCCCCGAATCGACGACCTCCTTGATCAGCTCACGGGGGCCAAATACTTCAGTAAGATTGATCTGAAGTCTGGCTACCACCAGGTCCCAATAGAACAGACAGATGTATGGAAGACTGCCTTCAAGTCAAAAGAAGGTCTTTTTGAATGGCTGGTCATGCCTTTTGGTTTGACAAATGCTCCAGCAACTTTTATGAGGATGATGGACGATATCCTACGACCTTTCACCAACAATTTTGTAGTGGTGTATCTGGATGACATCCTCATCTACAGCAAGACTTGGGAGGAACACTTGCAGCATATTCAGCAGGTTCTGCACACCCTGCGGAAGCACAAACTATATGCAAACTTGGAAAAATGCTCCTTCGGCATGGACAGGGTCCATTACTTAGGCTACATCGTTGATCGACATGGTGTGCATGTGGATCCAGCCAAGATCCAGGTCATCCGTGACTGGCCAGCCCCAACCACACTCACTGAACTTCGGAGCTTCTTGGGCCTCGCCAATTTCTATCGCCGGTTCGTGTTGGGATTCTCTCATATCGCATGGGCCCTCAGCCAAGTGACCAGGGGTGGTGGTAAGGAAAAATTTGTGTGGGGCCTGTCCCAACAACAAGCCTTCGATGACTTGAAGAAGCGTTTGTGCTCATCGCCGGTACTCTCATTACCGAACCTGCAACATCCCTTTGAGATCGAGACAGATGCTTCAGATTATGCTGTGGGTGCCGTTCTCACTCAACACGGCCACCCCGTGGCATATCATAGTGAGACACTATCAGATGTTTTCCGCAAGTACCCTACCTATGACAAAGAAATGTACTCCATTGTACAAGCCTGCCGCCAGTGGAGACATTACATTCTTGGGAAGGAGACAGTCATCCACAATGATCACAAGCCACTACAGTTCATGCAGACCCAAGGAAAGTTGCAGAATGACCGCCATCAGAAGTGGTCAACATATTTACAGCAGTTCCACCTCAACATCAAATATAAAACAGGGAGTACCAACCGAGTTGCTGACTGCCTCAGTCGACCTCCAGTCGCGGCACTTACCACGGTGCTAGACTCTTGTGGCCACGAGACCTCCGGATGGCCTCACCTCTACGAGACAGACCCTGACTTCTCCGCCACCTATCAAATGTTGGGAACCAACTCAGTGGTTGCTAATTCCCATCTTCAGGACGGGTTGTTGTGTCATCTGGGCCATCTCTGCGTTCCATCAAGCGAGCGTGCGAAGCTGATTTGGGAAGCTCACTATAGTCGGGTGGCAGGACACTTTGGCGTCGAAAAGACAGTGGCAGTGTTGCAGAAACATTTCTACTGGCCGAAACTTCGACAGGATGTCGGCAAGTATATCAGGTCCTGCACCGCTTGCGCTATTGCCAAACCGACCACTAAGAAACAAGGCCTATACACCCCTCTGCCTACTCCTGACAGGCCGTGGGAATCCATCTCAATGGACTACATGTCGGGCCTCCCGTCCACCAAGAGGGGAAATGACTGTGTTTTCGTGGTTGTTGATCGCTTTTCCAAGATGGCGATTCTAGCCGCTTGCAAGAAGAACATCACAGCAGAAGCCACTGCCAAGCTCTTCTTTGAACGAGTATGGGTACATTTTGGGATCCCACAGACCATTATCTCAGACCGTGACAGTCGGTTCCTCAGCTCATTCTGGTCAAGTCTCTGGTCACTGCTGGATACCAAGCTCACCAAATCCACTGCCTTCCACCCCCAGACCGATGGACAAACGGAGGTCGTCAACCGGATGGTCGTACATATCCTGCGCATGTACAATTCAACACACCCCCGCACATGGGATGAGAGTCTCCCCTATGTCCAACATAGCTACAACCGAGCCCTGCATAGCTCAACTGGCCACAGCCCCTTTCAGGTGGGGTTGGGATTCCAGCCATTGGGCCCCATGGATGTTGCACTTCCCCTTGCGAACACCTCGGCCGACTCGTCCCCAGAAGCTGACAAAGCCGCCCGGTTCATTGAACGGATCCAGCATATCCGCCAACAGGTTCAGGATATCCTACAGAAGTCTAATGCCAAGTACAAGCAGCGCCATGATCAACATCGGGTGCCACATAAGTTTCAGGTGGGCGACAAAGTTTGGTTGCATTTGCAGAAAGAACGCCTTACAGGGCCCCATCGGAAGCTTCGCCCACTCCGTTATGGGCCATACACCGTCACCAAGGCGGTGGGTGACAATGCTTTTGAGCTCAACATTCCCCCCTTCCTGGGTCTGCATCCAGTCTTCAATGTGGCTCTCCTTCGGCCATATTTCCCACCACTATTAGACACCTCAGAGATAGCAGAGAAGCTGACACCAACAGAGCTCAACCCTGACTGCCTACAACAAGCATCCAGTGATCATATTGCAGACACACAGATCAAGGGCACTCGACATCAAAGGATCCAGCTTTATCGAGTTGTCAAAGCAGGGCAGCTCCTGCACCAAGGCAAGTGGCTCACCCAAGGCCAAATTCAGCAGAAATTTCCTCATCTGATGGGGGAACTCAACACAATGGAGACCATTGCTTCCTAAGGAGGGAGGATTGATCCAGGTGGATATTGGTGGCCACCCACCTTTCCAACTGGCTCAAAACAGTTTTATGACAATTTTGGTATTGTACTATTTTTAGCAGTTTTTCGGGTCCTGAACTTCCGGGGCCATTTTGAGGCCCTAAACGACCTTTTTTGGCAATTTGGGGGGCCAAATGGCTGCCTCCGGCATGCATTTGGCCCCAATTGAAAGTTGTAAATCTCGGATAGACCTTTCCAACGGGCTACCGAGCGCCCCAAACGGAGATCGTATGGAAAAGTTACGACCCCGGGAAGTTGATGTACTAACTTACCCAAACGGGGCCCACATGACTTTTGGCGCTTCATCTCCTAGGGTTAGGTTTTTGGATGTCTAGGGTTTTTGACATTCCTGTTTATTGTAAAAGGCCTTGAGAGCCTCATTGTAACCATCTTCTTGCGAAATGAGCGCAGCCGTCACATCTCTTCTCAGAGATAAGCCGCCACCATTCCCGCAAGCTTGTTTTCCGCTGCATTTTACAGTTCTAGCTTATTTCCTTATTGAATAGAAAACCAGTTTTACTGTATCTCTGTTATTTTGTGTTAAGCATCTGATAATAATCTGTATTCATTTCGTTCTGCTCATAAAATCCGGATCAGAGACCCTCATATTCGGAATGCAGAATCCATAGTTCAATGGTGCTCTGCAAAAATGTCAGATCGAACCATGGAGCAACACATACCAATAGGTAGGGGACATGTTGCCATAAATTTATGGCATGTAGTTGATATAGATCGATCGCGTTCTTATAGTTGTAGTACTGTGTAAGGCACTCATGGATTTCATTCGGTTTGAAGCTCAAACAACCCCTTATTTGAAATATGGACGCGCAAACTTGCATGCTTTTGTGGGTCTTGTAGCAGTTGTGAGTGGGATGAGTGTGAATCAATGGATTGGATTGATGAATGGGATCATGTATCACTAGCAGTGGACCCACATGCAGTTGTTGAAACAATCCAGTTAGAGGAAGGCCAGTCCTCTATTTCGAATGAATATGATCATATATCTGATCTTGTATAGCCAGGTAAACATTTATGCATGCATATCTCGGTTCCCTCCTTGTTTTTGTAATTATCCAAGTTATCAAACCACTACTTGTTGGAATATGACCGTAAAATGCATTTTTGCAGGACACATCTATGCAGTTGTCGCCCCAACAGATAGTGAAATTGGGATGAATTATTGGTTGGAATGAAGCATCCAGGGGAAGGAAACCCTCCTTGCATCATTAACCGATAGTTAAGGTATTACCTTTTCGACTGGATCGATGGTTGTTCAGGGGGAATATCTTACAGTAGATGGAAAGGGCATCATTAACCGATAGTGAAGGTATTATCTTTCCGACTCGATTGATGGTTGTTCAGGGGGAATATCTTACAGTAGATGGAAAGGGACCAAAGAGTAATGGCTACACATACACAGATTATAGACCAGGTTCACGGGTGTATTACTTTACGCACCTGATCACTGGTACCAACATCCAACTGCAAACAATGTCAACGAAGACATCAAACGAGGTATGCTACTTACTACCTCATGCAGAGCATGAGAGGTTGTCCGAGACAATAAAAAATCGAGAGGATCCAGAAGGCCTAATTGATTGAGGTACATAGTATAGCCATGTGATTGTTTATTCATGCATGATTAATGTTATTCATGTTAGATTGTTTATTTGATATCGTTATCTTATATCGTTTATTTGATGTTTGAGTTATGATTAAGTTATGATTTATAGCCATATGATTGTTTATTCATGTATGATTAATGTTAATCATGTTAGATAGGAATTTGATATCGTTATCTTATATCGTTTATTTGATGTATGAGTTATGATTAAGTTATGATTTATAGCCATGTGATTGTTTATTCATGCATGATTAACCCTAGAAGCACTAATATAACCCTACAAACATAATCTAGCCCTAGAAATCCTAGAAAGCTAAACTAACCCTAGAAACACTAATTTAACACTAGAAAACTAAGCTACAATACTATAAACCTAATCTAGTCCTAGAAACCTAAACTAGCCCTAGAAACACTAATCTAACCCTCGGAAACTAATCTAGAATCCCAGAAACCTAATCTAGCCCTATTAACCTAATCTAGCCCTAGAATCCATGAACCACCACACATACGCTCAATAGGGGGTATTTGGACTCCAAGTGGGATAGGATCACTATTAGAAGGGTTTGTCATGTCACACAAGTACACCACTGGAGAACTCAACTTATAGAATCCAAGTGTTAGAACAAGATGCTCAACTTTTGACCTTAATTATCACTTTCTCAAAATTACTTGGAGCCTCACAAAAATATCCTAGTTCTTATATTATATTTAGTTGCATTTAAAACTTATCATGCATAAACCAAATCTGAAAACTCACTCTTACAACAATTATAGCAATAGTAAAACAACCCTTAACTTATTCAATGATGATGTCAAATCACTCAACAAAATTATCGTTTACTTGTGATAGATTAGCAATACATATATAACTATAAATTACAATTCAAGAACATGCATGAGAGAGCCTTATCACAAGGCTAGTACAATTCACTATCTCTCTAAAACACTAGCTAGGGAAAATAGTGAAAGCCCTAGCTAAACCAAGGAGATATAACATGCATGAATCACTAACCCTATAGCCCTATAATCTCAGAAGGATCAAGCTCAAGCCAAGTTGTACTCCCTATAACATGCATGAATCCAAGGGATGTGCATGGCCAATGTGGGCACATCTGCAATGGCCATACTCACCTCTGGGAGTGGACGTAACCCAAGTCCGCTTGCCAGATTGGGTTCCATGGCCCCGGAGCAATTCCTCAAAGTGTCCATGAATAGCCCCAACATGCCAAACCAATATGCCCGCAGCACCCAAACTGTGGCTCTGATCGTGAATCCGTCGATTTCGGTGGATCCAAGACGTCAGGTTTCAGCTAGGGGACCCCCCATAGCATGTCGCCAACCCCCAGAAATAGTGCTATTGTGCCATCTCTGGAGCTAGGGTTTTGCTCAGTGAAGGCCACGCCAATTCCACTCAAGGGGGCCATTTCTCGTCCGAAGGCTCCCGATCTTGCATGGCCAATGTGGACACGTCCGCAATGGCCATACTCACCTATGGGAGTGGATAGAACCCAATTCCGCTCGTCGATTTGGGTTCCATGGCCCCGGAGCAATTCCTCAAAGTGTCCCCGAATGGCCTCATCATGTCAGACCAAGATGCATGCAACACCCAAACCATGGATCCGATCGAGAATCCATCAATTCCTGTGGATCCAAGACACCAGGTTTCAACTAGGGTCCCCCCTATAGCATGCGTCCAAACCCCAAAAATGCTGCCAATGTGCCATCTCCGAAGCTAGGGTTTTGCTTAGTGAAGGCCTCTTGAATATTGCTCAAGGGGTGCATTTATTGTCCGAAGGGTCCCGGGCATGGATGGCCAACGTGGACACATCCACAATGGCCATACTCACTTCTAGGAGCGGACATAACCCAATTCCACTCGTCGGTTTGGGTTTCGTGCCCCCGAAGCAAATCCTCCAAGTGTCCCCGAATGGCCCAAGGGTGCCAGACCAAGACACCCGTAGCACCCAAACCATGGCTCTGGTCGCAAATATGTCAATTCTAGTGGATCCGGGATGTCATATTTTAGCTAGGGCCCCCCCACAACATGCCTCAAACTCTCAAAAATGGTACCAATGTGTCATCTCTACAGCTAGGGTTTTTCTCAGTGAGGGCCATTCCAAATTCGCTCAAGGGGGCCATTATTTCGGGTACACAGGGTACTCCCAAAAGACCGAACACCTAGAGCAACCACTTCACACAAACTTCACATCCGGAATGTGAGCCCATGCTTCACTACCAAACACACGAAAGTGACTTACATCTGGTTTAATTTTACTCCATGCTTCTTTCGGTGTGATACCTTGTAATGATTTAGTGGGGGTGCGATTAACTATGTAATTTGCATAATTAATGGCTTCAGCCCAAAATTGAAGACTTAGTCCCTTAGATTGGATCATACAATTAGCCATTTCTTTTAAAGTGCGGTTCTTCCGTTTAGCTACACCATTTTGTTGTGGTGTATATGGAATAGTGTGTTGTTATTGGATTCCTTGTTCAGTGCAGAAAGTAGTGAACCTTTTTTAAACATATTCTCCTCCATTGTCAGATCTTAACTTAATAATTTGATCACCAAATTTTTTTTCAACAAGGGCCTTGTAGGCCAAGAACATGTTAAATACTTCGCTCTTAAGTTTTAGGAAATAAACCCGAGTGCTTCTGGTGTAATCATCAATGAAAGTTAAGAAATATTTGAAACCAGAAGAGGAAGCAGATGGAAGAGGACCACACAAGTCACTATGCACAAGCTCCAAGGGAACCGAGGCGTGCCAAGAGGCACGTTTGTCAAAATTGTCTCGATGATGTTTTCCAAGTACGCAACCAGAACAAACACCATCCCTACAAGATACCATTGGAAGACCTGTCACCATATTGTCTTTACATAGTTGTTTCAATGAGCAATAATTTAAGTGATCAAATCGCTCATGCCAAAGTTTGCTAAAGTTATCACTATGAGCAACAAAAATTGAAGGAAAAGGTGATGACCCAAAGTTGTTAAACTTGTACAACCTGTTAATATCATCAACAGTTTCGGTAGCTAGGACCTGTTGAGGATCTTTAAAATCCTTGATTACAACTTGGTGAGGTGTAAACGTCACAATTTTACCTTCACCGGAATGAGTGATTTGATAGATTGATAACAAATTGCCGGAAATTCTTGGAACACATAGTACATCACTGAAATGACCATTATCTACTGGAACTATTCCAACTCCTACAACACTAAGAGATCTATCATCACCAACAAATATTTGTTTGGTGTTACATTCATGCATAGTAGAAAAGATGGCTTGATCCTTAGCCATATGATAAGATGCTCCAGAATCAATAAGCCATTTATTTGAAGTAGAAGAAGAAGATGCATTATAAGAATAACCAGAAGCACAAAGTGCATGCCCATGAGAGGTAGATTTTGAAGGCGAATCTAGGCTGATGTGGTGCTTCTTCATTGCTGCTTCCAAGGCTGCCATCTTCTTGAAACACTTAGATTCATCATGATTATCTTTCCCACAATAGTTGCAATGACGCTCAGTCTTCTTACCTTTCGGCTTGGATTCTTTGTAATTTTTTAAAGAAGGAGCTGACTGAGAGGGTTTGGGACCCTTGTTTGACTTATTATTGAGAAAATTTTGTTTCTTGGAAGGCTTGGACTTTTTTTTTGTTGGGACAATAAGGCTTTCACAGATGTATCTGCATTGTTAATTATTCCAAGATGGATGAGCTTATCTTGCTCTCTAATCAAGGAATCACAAAAGGATTCAAGACTAGGCTCTTGATAGCTAGTTGCATTCAAGGATTCTTTCATGGAGTAAAATGTAGATACAAAAACAGAATATGCAGGTTTAAGTTTGGAAAGAATATGATAAATGCATTGTTTGTCTTCCTTCTTAATTTTGCATTCTTCACATAAGAGTTTAAGAGTTTTGTACTTAGATAAATAATATTGTATGCATAAAAAATCACTTGGATTTAAAGAAATCAACTCATTTTCGAGTTGGTGACCTCGAATTTCATTGTGTTTACCAAAAACTAATTCCAACTTGTCCCAAGCAGCATCAGGTTCATCAATTCCAGATATGTGGAATCGCAAATCAGTATAAATTAACATTCCAATCAATCCACGAGCTTCATCACATCTATTTGCCCATTTTATTTTCTTGTCATTATCAGTGGGTTCTGTTTCTTTCCCTAAGGTAATTCTGAAAAGTCCCCTACTTCCTAGAACATCCTCCATATGAGATTTCCATGAGAAATACTTGGAACTCGTAAGTGGAATATCACAAGGTGCAGCCATACTACAAATTAATGGCTATAAAAATAGAATCCAATAGTATGGATGTGAAGAGATTGAAAAAATGGGCAGTTTAAAAAAAAACGACACTGAAAACTAACTCCGTATCATGAAGTTATACTTGAACAAAGAAAAAGTTGAAGATGTCCGCAATAGTGACATGGCAGATAGAGAATGACCAACTGAAAAAAAGACCCCCCTCTTCCCAAGATGAACCTTTGACAATCACTTTACAAGAAAGTTGCTTTAAGTGAATCACTTTTGTAAAATAAGTGATTTCACTTTTACAATGATGTTACTTTAAATAGTGCAGCAATAAAAAAGAACTTAAGTGACTCACTTGTTATTTTTACTTTTTATTATTTAAGTGAGATGCACTTTTACAATAAAGTAACTTGAAAATAAAAATTACATGCACTTTTTTTTTTAAAAGTAACTTCCTAAGACTTGAACTCAAGAGCTATTAAGGAATAAAACAACTTTGAACCAAGTGAGTTAGATTAAAATGTATGTAAAATATGGAAAGGAGAAAGGGTTTTTTTTTTTTAAATCTTCTTGCTCGGTTTCCATGCTTGTCTTTTTTCCCGCAAATCACACCATAAACCAAAACAAAAAAAAATTCCACGCTTGTGGGGTTAGATCTCGTTAGCTTGCCCAGAAAGCCTATGTTTTCTCTCTGTTTCTGATTTGCCGAGATCGCACAAGGTGCACGGCAAAGAGCATATGCAGCCAAGAAAAACACTTTCCCTTTATGTTTATGATTCATCGAGATTGCACAAGGTGCATAGCAAAGAGCATACGCAGACAGGGAAAGCAACAATCCAAAACTAAAAAAAATATAATAATAACAACTGATAAAATATGAGATTTTTTTTTTTTAATAGAAATAAAAAAAGTGTCATTGTAACATTATACCTTCAAATCTGATGAAATACACGTTTCTGAGGCAACCGAGAACCGTTTTCGATCAAATGAAAACTATTTCCCAATGGAAACGGTGCTCCGAAAGCAATGGAGCACCTCCCATAGCCCATAAATGAATAGAAATATAAGAACCAGAAACCCTTTCAAGTTTCGACAACAACAGTTCAAGATCTAGATCATAACCGGAAGCGGCTCTTCATAAAAGCTCTGATACCATGTTCGAGTACACAGGGTACTCCCAAAAGACTGAACACCTAGAGAAACCACTTCACACAAATAGATCACAGATCGATACACCGATGTTTTGATGTGGTTTAAACCCTCGAGAGGGAAACACTCCATGGCCCCGGCCAAATAGCTTCTACGGAGCAATTTATTATGCAAAGAAAGAAAGTTACAAATGAGCTTCTCATAATCGATCAACTAGACAATGACCCTCCATGCTCTTTAAATAGAGATCATGGACCAATCGAGTGTCAAGCCATGGATCAAGGTTATGTATGTTCTAAGAGAAGTCGAATCATTGGATCACTCTATGCCTAGAACATATCGTGACCGTCGGATTAAATATTTACAAATGCATACTAATGCATACTAAAGAAACACACTTTTCCTAACGGATATATTACACAAGTTGATCTTAACTAACTCCTAAGTGTTTAAATATCCTAACACCATTTCTCATCCGAAGACTCCCGGGAGTGCGTGGCCATCATGGACATGTCTGCAATGGCCATACTCATCTCTGGGAGTGGACGGAACCCAAATCCACTCATCGGTTTGGGTTCCGTGCCCCCGGAGCAAATCCTCAAAGTGTCCCTGAATGACGCTAGGGTGCCGAACCAAGATGCCTGTAGCACCCAAACCATGGTTCTGGTCGCAAATCCATCGATTCTGGTGGATCTGAGACGTCGGTTTTTAGCTAGCCCCCCCCCCCCCCCACAGTATGCCTCAAAGTCCTGAAAATGGTGCCAATGCATCATCTTCGAAGCTAGGGTTTTGCTTAGTGAGAGCCATTCCACATTCGCTCAAGGGGGGAATTTCTTGTCTGAAGCCTCCCAGGCGTGCATGGCCAATGTGGACACGTACGCAATGGCCATACTCATCTCTAGGAGTAGACGAAACCCAATTCTACTTGTCAGTTTGGGTTCTGTGCCCCTGGAGCAAATCCTCAAAGTGTCCCCGAATGGCTCCTGGGTGTTGGACCAAAATACCCGCAGCACCCAAACCGTGGCTCTGGTCACGAATATGTCAATTCCAGTGGAGCCGAGACGCCGAGTTTCATTTAGGGGTCTCCCCACAGAGTGCCTCCACCCCCTGGAAATGATTTTATTGTGCCATCTCCGAAGCTAGGGTTTTGCTCAGTGAACCCTAGCTCCTTCATTGAGCAAAACCCTAGCTCCAGAGATGGCACAATGGCACTGTTTCTTCGACTTTGAGGCATGCTGGGGGGGTCCCATAACTAAAACACGACATCCTGGATCCATCGAAATCCACGGATTCGCGACCAGAGCCACAGTTTGGGTGCTGCAGGTATCTTGGTCCGGCACCCCGAGGCCATTCGGGGACACTTTGAGGATTTGCTCCAGGGGCACGGAACCCAAACTGGAAAGTGGACTTGGGTTTAGTCTACTCCTAGAGGTGAGTATGGCCATTGCGGACGTGTCCATGTTGGACACGCATGCCCGGGATCCTTCGAACGAGAAATGGCCCCCTTGAGCAATATTCGAAAGGCCTTCACTGAGCAAAACCCTAGCTCCGGAGATGGCACATTGGCATTGTTTCTGGGACGTCAAGGCATGTTGTGGGGGGTTCCCTAGCTGAAATCCAACCTTCCAATTCCATCATAATTAACGGATTCATGATCGGAGCCACGGTTTGGGTGTTGCAGGCATTTTCGTCGGGCACCCTAGGGCCATTCACGGATACTTTGAGGAATTGCTCAGAAGCCACAGAACCCAAACCGGCAAGCGGAATTGGATTCTGTCAGCTCGCACATGTGCGTATATCCATTGTGGACATGTCCATGGTGGCCATGCATGCCCGAGAGCCTTCAGACGAGAAATTCCCCCCTTGAGCGATATTCGAAAGTTTTTCACTGAGCAAAACCCTAGCTCTAGAGATGGCACATTGGCACCCTTTACAAGACTTCGAGGCATGCTGTGGGGGGGGTAGCTGTAACCCAGTGTCCCAGATCCATCAGAATTGACGGATTAGTGATCGGAGCCATGATTTGGGTGCTACAAGCATTTCTCTATTGTTGAGGCATTCGAGGCCGAAAATGATCTGGTAAGCATTCGTTTTTCAAAAGTGGTTCAGAGGCTATTACATCTTGGAAGTGACTCTATTCTTTATTTTCATGTCTGCTTATACTAAACTGGATTTTTATTTTTATTTTTTTAATGACATGTTTTATCGACAGGATTCTACTGTGAATTGTGTTTGGTGATAAAGGATTTTACTGTGGATTGTGTTTGGTAACAATTATGGCGACCCCCAAGGAACATATTGAAAAGATCAGGAAAGACAAGTTTTGTGTTGGGGAAAAAGAAAACCCACTTACAGAAGATTTACATCAAGCAGTTAAACAATTATATTTTGAATTATACACCAGGGATGTGCATTTTCTGATGGAGTTGATTCAGGAAATTAGTGAGTTACAATTTTAGTAGACAATATATAATCTTATATGTTTTCTTTGTTTCCATGGTAAGATTAGTGTTTTGTTTTGGGTGCAGAATGCGGAGGACAATGACTATGAACCACATGTGGAACCTTCATTGAAATTTGTCATTGCAACTGAAGATTTCGCTGGAATAGGTGCTCCTGCAACCTTGATAGTTTTTAATAATGAGAAGGGATTTTAGAAACAGAATATTGATTCTATATGCAGCGTGGGACGATCCATCAAAAAGAATAGGAGGGAAGGTGGTTATATTGGAGAAAAATGTATTAAACGACCCATAGAATGATGACCGTGGCTCGGATCGACAAACCGTTGACTCCATTGCATTCAAGACATTGGGATAGTGCTAGGGGTTCCCCTCTCCTTGGGTCCCATGTCCCAGGTGTCACCTTGTAGGTCCATTTTTGAAACTATGGTTTTTCTTAGTAAGGGAGTGTGCAATTTTCGCACACAAGGGTACACTTTGAAAAATCATCCACCAGGAACTTATGGCTAGCATTCCCATCTACAACCTTCCTAGACACACTTGCAGGACTCCCCGGAACCCGATTTTGTTCCACGGTTGGAGTTCTATGCCCCTGGTAGGTATCCAGCAAGTGTCCCTGAAGGCCTTTTGGATGGAGACAAAACGAGCCATAGAATGACGACCGTGGATCGGACCAACAAACCATCAACTTCGTTGGATTCAGGACATCTGGTTAGTGCTACGGGCACCCCTCTCCTCCGGTCCCATGGCTTGGGTGTCACCTTGTAGGTCCATTTTGGAAACTAGGGTTTTGCTCAGTAAGGGAGTGTGCAATTTTTGCACACAGAGGTCAACATTGCAAAATCATCCACCGGGCACTTATGGCTAGAATTCCTAGCTGGAACCTTCCTAGACACACTTGCAGGTCTCTCCGGAACCCGGTTTTGTTGCATGGTTGGAGTTCTATGCCCCTGGTAGGTATCCAGCAGGTGTCCTTGAAGGCCTTTTTGATGCGATATAGAACGACCCATATAATCACAACCATGGCTCAGATCGACAAACTGTCAACTCTGTTGGATTGAGGACGTTGGGATAGTGCTAGGGGTGTCCCTCTCCTCCGGTCCCATGGCCCAAGTGTCACCTTGTAGGTCCATTTTGGAAACTAGGGTTTTGCTCAGTAAGGGAGTGTGCAATTTTTGCACACAAGCATCAACTTTGAAAAATCATCCACTGGGAATTTATGGCTAGCGTTCCCTATCGAAACCTTCCTAGACACACTTCCAAGACTCCTGGGAATCCAGTTTTGTTGCATGGTTGGAGTTCTATGTCCCCGGTAGGTATCCGGCAGGTGTCCCTGAGGGCCTTTTGGATGCGAGACAGAACGAGCCATAGAATGATGACTGTGGCTCGGATGGACAAACTGTTGACTAAATTGGATTGAGGACATCAGGATAGTGCTAGGAGTGCCCCTCTCCTCTGGTCCCATGTACCGGGTGTCACCTTGTAGGTCCATTTTGGAAACTAGGGTTTTGCTCAGTAAGGGAGTGTGCAATTTTTGCACATGGGCGTCAACTTTGCAAAATCATCTACCAGGAACTTATGTCTAGCGTTCTCAGTTGGAACCTTCCTATACACACTTGCAAGACTCCCCAGAACCCGGTTTTGTTGAACGGTTGGAGTTCTATGCCCCCGGTAGGTATCTAGCAAGTGTTCCTAAAGGCCTTTTGGATTTGAGATGAAATGAACCATGGAATGACGACCGTGGCTCGGATCGACAAACCGTCAACTCCATTGGATTGAGGACATCGGTATAGTGCTAGGGGTGCCCTTCTCCTTTGGTCCCATGTACCGGGTGTCACCTTGTAGGTCCATTTTGGAAACTAGGGTTTTTCTCAGTAAGGGAGTGTGCAATTTTTGCACACGGGGGTCAACATTGCAAAATCATCCACTGGGCACTTATGGCTAGCGTTCCCAGCCGGAACCTTCCTAGACACAATTTCAGGACTCCCCAAAACCCGGTTTTGTTGCACAGTTGGAGTTCTATGCCCCCAGTAGGTATCTAGTAGGTGTCCCTGAAGGCCTTTTGGATGTGAGATGGAATGAGCCATAGAATGATGACCGTGGCTCGGATCGACAAAAAGTCAACTCTGTTGGATTCAGGATGTTGGGATAGTGCTAGGGGTGCCCCTCTCCTCTGGTCCCATGTCCCGAGTGTCACCTTGGAGGTCCATTTTGGAAACTAGGCTTTTGCTCACTAAGGGAGTGTGCAATTTTTGCACACGGGGGTCAACTTTGCAACATCATCCACCGAGAAGTTATGGCTAGTGTTCCCAGCTAGAACCTTCCTAGACACATTTGCAGGACTCCCTGGAACCTGTTTTTGTTCCACGGTTGCAGTTCTATGCCCCCGGTAGATATCCAACAAGTGTCCCTGAAGGCCTTTTGGATGTGAGACAGAACGAGCCATAAAATGACAATCGTGGATCGGATTGACAAACCGTCAAATCCATTGGATTAAGGACGTCGATATAGTGCTAGGGGTTCCCCTCTCCTCCGATCCCATGGCTCGGGTGTCACCTTGTAGGTCCATTTTGGAAACTAGGGTTTTGCTCAGTAAGGGAGTGTGCAATTTTTGCACATGGGGGTCAACTTTGCAAAATCATCCATCGAGCATCTATGGCTATCATTCCAAGTCGGAACCTTCCTAGACACACTTGGAGGACTCCCCGGAACCCATTTTTGTTGCACAGTTGGAGTTCTATGCCCCCATTAGGTATCCAGCAGGTGTCCCTGAAGGCCTTTTGGATGCGAGACAGAACGAGCAATAGAATGACGACCATGGCTCGGATCGACAAACCATTGACTCTTTTGGATTCAGGACATTGGGATAGTGCTAGGGGTGCCCCTATCCTCCGGTCCCATATCGTGGGTGTGACCTTGTAGGTCCATTTTGGAAACTAGGGTTTTGCTCAGTAAGGGAGTGTACAATTTTTGCACATGGGGGTCAACTTTGCAAAATCATCCACCGAAAACTTATGGCTAGCGTTCCGAGCTGGAACCTTCCTAGACACACTTGTTGGACTCCCCGTAACCTAGTTTTGTTGCACGATTGGAGTTCTATGCCCCTGGTAGGTATCAAGCAAGTGTCCCTCAAGGCCTTTTGGATGCGAGACAGAAAGATCCATAGCATGACTACAGTGGCTCGAATCGACAAACCATTGACTCCGTTGGATTCAGGACGTCGGGATAGTGCTAGGGGTGGTGGTGAAAATCCTCACAGCAGATCTAAGAGCTGATGTATACCTCACAAGAAAGATTATGATTAAGTAGGAAGATAGAAGAAGAGTGGTCAATGCAATGTAAATGAGCAACAAAATAATAATACACTAGAACTCGGATAGAAGCAAAATAACTTCACACACACTAATTCATTATTCACAAATGGACAAATAAATAATACAATGCATGAGGATTCGAATGCCAAGGTGGCAATTCGAATTGGCCCTCATGGAGAGATCAAAAGATCACTGGAGTGTCATCAAAGCACAACTAGAAGTCTTCATCATCATCAGTGGAGTCATCAATGCACAAGTAACTGTCAATCATCAGTCAAACTGAGTCTAACTGAGTGTGGTAGGTGTAACTGGCACATGGAGGCACTAACTGAATGAAGGAGGCTCAGTGGAGGCTGCATCAAGAACTAACTAGAGTCAAAATGGGTAGTCTAGTCTCACTGGAGGTCTATCGGATTGATACAGTCAGTCGAGAGTCAGTCTAGCCTTAAATCAAGGAAAGAACTGAAGATAACTGAAGTACAATTGAATGGTAGGTGAGAGAGGGCGCATGAGATGCATGTAACTACATGCAGGGTGCACTAAGAACTAGGAGCGCTAAAATTGATCAGTGAGAAGCTCTCGTGGCTAGCTAACTGAGGGCTAGGTGCTAGGACTGATGACTGGGATGCATGCATGCAAAAATTCATGCAAGACTGAAAATGCAAATAATGAAAATGCTGGTATGACTAGGGTGGAGTATAGGAATATCCTAATAGTTTCCCTCTCCTCCGGTCCCATGGCTCAGATGTCACCTTGAGTTCCATTTTGGAAATTAGGGTTTTGCTCAGTAAGGGAGTGTGCAATTTTTGCACACGGGGGTCAACTTTGCAAAATCATCCACCAGGAACTTATGGCTAGCGTTCCCAACTGGAATCTTCCTACACACACTTGCAGGACTCCCTGGAACCCAGTTTTGTTGCACGGTTGGAGTTCTATACCCGCGGTAGGTATCCAGCAGGTGTCCCTGAATGCCTTTTGGATGCGAGATGGAACAAGTCATAGAATGACGACTATGGCTTGGATCAACAAACTGTCAACTCCGTTGGATTCAGGACGTCAGGATAGTGGTAGGGGCCCCTCTCCTCCAGTCCAATGGCCCTGGTGTCACCTTGTAGGTCCATTTTGGAAACTAGGGTTTTGCTCAGTAAGGGAGTGTGCAATTTTTGCACACAGGGGTTAACTTTGCAAAATCATCCATGGGGAACTTATGGCTAGTGTTCTAAGCCGAAACCTTCCTAGACACACTTGCTGGACTCCCCGGAACCCAGTTTTTTTGCACAGTTGGAGTTCTATGCCCCCGGTAGGTATCCAACAGGTGTCCATGAAGGCCTTTTGGATGCGAGACGAAATGAGCCATATAATGACTACCGTGGCTTGGATCGACAAACCGTCAACTCTATTGGATTCAGGATGTCAAGATAGTGCTAGGGGTGTCCCTCTCGTTCGGTCCCATAGCTCGGGTGTCACCTTGTAGGTCCATTTTGGAAACTAGGGTTTTTCTTAGTAAGAGAGTGTGCAATTTTTACACACGGGGGTCAACTTTGAAAAATCATCCACCATGCACTTATGGCTAGATGTTGATTAGGAACCTAGAGATGACAATGATGATGAAGATGTTGATGATGATTATGATGATGGTGACGTTGATGAAGACGTTGATGATGATGGTGATGGTGATGAAGATGATGATGATGATGATGATGGAGATGTTGATGAGGAACCTAGAGATGACAATGATGATGAAGATGTTGTTGATGATGATGATGATGAAGACGTTGATGATGATGGTGATGGTGATGAAGATGATGATGATGGAGAAGATGATGATGATGGAGATGTTGATGAAGAACCTAGAGATGACAATGATGATGAAGATGTTGTTGATGATGACGATGGTGATAATGATGAAGACGTTGATGATGATGGTGGTGGAGAAGATGATGATGATGGAGGTGCTGATGAGGAACCTAGATATTACAATGATGATGAAGATGTTGATGATGATGATGACGATGGTGATGATGATGAAGACGTTGATGATGATGGTGATGGTGATGTAGATGATGATGATGATGATGATGGAGAAGATGATGATGATGGAGATGTTGATGAAGAACCTAGAGATGAAAATGATGATGAAGATGTTGATGATGATGATGATGATGGTGGTGATGATGATGAAGACATTGATGATGATGGTGATGGTGATGGTGATGGTGATGAAGATGATGATGATGATGATGGACAAGATGATGATGATGGAGATGTTGATGAGGAACCTAGAGATGACAATGATGATGAAGATGTAAAGTTAACTTGAATTTTGATTATCATTAGAGCCATATCAAGTAAGAGGATATGTGTAGAGAAACATTTTAAAATGTGCCAACCTAGGATTTTTTGAATGGTGTTGATGCCATCTGATCTTATTGTTGGATTTGTGACATTTATGATGATAATGAACGGAGTGCTAAGATTGTATTTTGACTCATTTGTGATCATCTATCTAGTTGATATTCTTCTTTTTAGCAAGACATGGATAAAATTTGCTCAACATGAAATACTCATGCAAGCCAACATGCACAGAGCATTGATCATGTGAAGATTTCAATTATTGGCAATGGCATTTCACATTGGAATTTCATTTCATCTCCTCTCTTCAAACTAATTTTTTTTTATGTTTTGAATTTTTACATTGCCCTTGACATGAAGTTTTAGTGACAAAATAACCCTTCAGCAATGAAGTTAGACTTAAAAAACTATCATTTAATAATTTTTTTTTATTAAAGAATAATTCATGGAAGTTAATGTTTGGCCACATGTAATGCAACAAAACAAAACTTTCAATTTGAACATGTTGCATTAATGGTGTAATTGAAATTGTGACATTCTATTCCAAATGACTTGGCTTTAAAGACCAGATAAATATAGTATGTCCTTTATAGAAGCTATTCATTAAAAAACACATTGCTATTGAGACTGTACTATGATGTTCTCCCCTTCCTTTGTCAAAAGAAGATTAATAAGGTTGTTTTTCCAAGGTATAGGATGTTTTGGATTTCTCAACTATTATTGCATGTGAACTTGCACATACCAAGCTACAACAAATCTTTCACGGAAGTGGATTTGTATATGTGAATAGATAAGTGAAAATCTTTTAGCACAAGACCTATAAATTTTAACTTGGAAGTATTGGAAATGTACAAAGTGGGATTGAGAGGCTTGATGGTGATTGTAGTAGTGGGCATGGTATTGGTGAGAATGATGTCATGATAGTGGAATTAAAAATTAATATGGTGACCATAGAGCTTGGATCCTAGCCTAGAAACATGAGAGCCTAGCCTAAAAACCCTATTTGGTATCATAAACCCCAGTTTGTATTCTAATCACAATGAAACCCTATTATGTAGCCTAAGATCTAGCCCTAAATTATAATACATATAAAAATTAAATCATTTTCATTGTACATATATATCCATGTGCATACATTTGAATTCAAATCACTATACACATATATGCATAGTTTCTCATCTATATAACAAGGGTGCATACAACTAGAAAACCGTTGTACCTAGCACCAGATACCTAATTTAGAAACCTAATGGTTTGAAATTGGTTGTACCATGAAGATTTTTATATGGTGGATATGCACACCTATGGCAACCTTCTCAATGGATGGAAAACGTAATATTATCATAACATTAGTAAATCTTAGTCCAACATGTAGTAATGCTTACATGTTCTAGTGTTGATGGCGCACTAATGGATGCATGCAACTTGATGAGGGTGTATGTGTGACTCCATTGATGTAATGCAAGCCCTAAATGTCTTTAACAAGTGTCTAAGTGTCCAATATAATTAGGATGTCCTAATACCCCTCAATCCCTTCCAGACAAAATTCGAAAGCATTTGGTGTATTGGGGTAACAAGTTGGTGTGTTGAGGTGGATATAGCCTAAAAAATACACCTCATAGTAGTCATTTATTGTAATGTAAACTATATGTGTTTAAGTCAATGTGTCTACATAATATTAGGTCGCTATCACATAATGATAAATTAAGGAAGTCCTAATTGTAAATGGAAGTGGATATGATGGTCATCAAATCAAAGGTGGCTATATCTGTGAGTGAGAATTAATGAGCTATCTATACATTGTGCTCAAGTTTGTTCTATTTGTATGGTGACAATTAATTAAGAAATTATTACATAACTTGGTTATTAATTTGTTGCATGATCTTAAGTAGACAAAATGGTCAATATAAATACCAATGACGTCATTTCATTATGTAGAGTATGGACATTTTGGATCTCATTATGTAGAGCTATTAAAAATCATGTTGGATCTCATTTTAACCTTTTGACAACAATGGACATTTTCTATTTTTAAGTATTCTTTTCCTAGTACTCATGTTCCCAATATATATCTTATGTGCCATGAGGTGTGATTTGTCCATCCATTTATTCGGTTTGTTTTTAGATTAATTCTCACACATGATTTTGTTTGAGTTAACCTATGTTTATAATGTTTTCTTAACATAGATACCATTACAAGCTTTTGCATGTGGAAAGATAAACCAAGCTGAACTATGATATCCAACTTCTCTTCTAAGATCTAGGTAAGCTTTAGGTTGATTCACATTATCAACTAATGCATGGACATCATTGGTACCAAAACTTAAGACCGCATGCCATGGATGGATAGAAGTAAAAACCAAATTTAGACAACATCACATCATGATACACACAACATGAGACAACAACATTAGACAACAAGATACTAATATAGACAACATCGATATAAACCACATAACTGAAAATCCATGTACATCAAGGCTACAAAACTCATCCAAACATATACAATTTCTAGCAAATAGTGGAACATGGTTCCCAATGTACATACAATGGCAACTCGTGCCCTATAGAAAATGCGACAACTCATGTCGTAGATCCAAAATACATGGCAACTCATCCCGTAGATACAAAGTACATGGAAACTGGTGCACAAAAGTGCCACACCATGGCTAATGTACATAACATGGTGTGTCAAGCATTGTGACCACCCCTGTCACTCCCAGGCGCATCTCCAAAGTCGATCTTCCTACTCTTCAAGCTATTGGTACTTCGTGTCTTGTTCCGTCTAGGAGTAGATCGTCTCTCTGGGATCTGGAACAAATGATAGAAGATACCGTCATTTTCAAGCATTTGCAACATTTACCACATTTATAAAACAAATGTAGAATTCAAATCTTAAATAAATCACCTCTGATGCGAGTGGGAAACGTGAGGCAGGTGTCCTTGATCTGCGGAGCCTATCAACAATTCCATCCTACAACATTTACAACAATCATTTCATTGAAAAGTAATAATTGCTTAAATTAATTTTTTTTAATGCATCAAAATATTTTCATAAATTAGCTTGATTCTCATCGTGAACACCTCTGACGATGGACATGGATGGGCTTCTGGGATAATAGGTGGAGCAGATGGCTGGACAACTAGCTCTGATGTAGTCATGGGGGGGGGGGCGCAGATGTAGTTGCAGCTACTACAGGTGCAACCACTAGAGATACAGATGAGGATATTGGAAGAGTAGATGCCACAATAGTGGCGGGAAGTGGGGAAGCTATGGTGGGAGAAGACATGGTGGTATGGGGTGGAGGAGGACGTCGTTGATGATGAACCCTTGCCGATTGTATGATAGAGGGTATCGAACAAAAAGGGCTAGGTGGGATGTTGAGGGATGGTGCATTGGAGGGCAGTCCTGCATAGAGGGAGGAGCATGGATGGAAGGGAGGTTGTGAACGAAGAGGGGAAGCTGGAAGGAAGGGGGGGCGTGGACGAATGGGGGAGGATGTATAGACGGGGGGCATGGACGAAAGGGGGAGGATGTATAGACGGGGGGGTGTGGACGAGTGGGGGAGGATGTATGGAGGGGGGAGTATCCTCAGAGAGGGGAGGTTGTATGGAAGGGAGGCGGTGGACAAAGGGAGGGGTCTAGATGGAAGCGAGGGGGGGACTCATGGGAGAGGGTGGAAACATAGGACTAAAATGGGGACCTACAGTTGTTGGTGGCACCTACATATACATTTGTAATATCACAATTTAGTAAACAGACAATAAATTAAACCATAGTAAGTTGTAACAATTCAAATTAAAAGTGTGCTTTTAACTACACATTGTACCTGTGTATATGGTGATCTGCCAATCCCTAGCGGGGATGGTTGATCATCGTAGTCAGGGAACACCTATGGACACCAAAATGCATGCATGTTATGAACATGTTAAACAAATCATTATTTAGGAAATCAAGATATTCAAAAACATTGTATGAACTATCAACGTGTATGCCATAAATATAAATGCCATAAGTAATAACAATATTGTGTGAGGTACTGAAAATACCTTCGTGTGAGGTACCACAATTTCAGTTGCAGCTGCCATTGCTACATCTAGGTTGGGAGATCCTACGTTCTCCCATGTTGGTGTCTCAGCTCTAAATAAATTTACATTGAAATAATAGTTTAAGTCGAACAAAAATACTTTACAAGTTATCAAGTGATGATTGAAAACACATTAAAAAAATTGCTGACCTGATCCATATAACAACCCTCGATCGAGTCAGGGCAAGTGTTCCCGCAATGGGGACAAAGATGTGGCATTGTCCCCGTCGAACTAGAATGCCTAGCATGGATACCACCGGTCACAGGTCTATCTTGGCCCTGTAGTGAAGACCCTGCACCTGGATCTCTATCAAGGTCAACCGACATCTCCACTGTAGTCACTACTACAAAAGAGGTATGTCTGAGGAGTCCATGTGCAACATTCCTCATTGCCTCCGCAATCTGATCAAGTCTGTTAGGTAACTGAGGTTGCTGGGGAGAGGGGTTGGGGTCGTGCCTAGGACCTAGTGGTCCTCTAAGTGGGTTCTTCCTGGCAGCAGGTCGATCTTGAGCAGAGCCACGCCCAACACCCTGGAACTCGGTTATGTCAAAATAGTTGACATGTAAACCGAGCATAAACTCAGCCCGCAGTTGCCGAAGGAAGTACTATGGAACCTCCCTATTATTGCAGGGAGGTTTATCGTACACCATGAACCACCTCTGCATCAAATTGTCCCTCCATGGTTGGTAATGACATCAATCCATGCAGACACGTGGCTTTCTAGTGTTGGGTGGTTGTTGTGTTCTTGGATCGGTGAATATACTGTATAATTTGGCCTTTGTAATATTCAAATCTTTTATTGCTTCCTTGGAAATGCCCGTGGAGTAATACTCCCGCATCCTAGCTCTATATTCAGTCACATCGGTCAATTGGTGACGTGCATGGATGAGAGAGTCAATTGAGCTCTCAATTGACGTGGGAAGAGACACTTGAAATGGTTCCCCCGTGTTTCTTAGTTCTCGAGTGTGCACTCTCATTTCATTTACATAATGGTTAAGGTCATCTTGTTCAACATTTGGTTGGGTGTTTTGATTTTCTTCGGCACTTAGATTTTGTTGATGGTTTTCTTCGATATTGGGTCCAAGGTTTGGGTTTTATTGTGTTCCACCGGAATCCGGGTTAATATTTTGTTCACTCATTGTCTCGGTTTACAATCTGCAATTGAGAATTTCTCCATTGTTTTAATAATTTGGGAATTATTAACAATTTAATAAACAAAAGAAATCAATAGAATGACACAAAGAATGAATAAATGACAAAAAAATTGGAATTTACCTATACAATTGACGTGTTGATGAGTTGGTGGATCGATTTGGTGGGTTTTGGAGTGGAAATGGTCTCTTTTGGTTGCTGTAGTCACACGCACGCAGAGAGGAAGTCGCGCTCCGGCTCCAATGAGTAGAATGGAAACATTCTGCTCTGTTTTCTTATTTTTATTTTTAACAAGAGCACGTGCGCGCCCTTAAGCGCGCACGCGCCTCGATTCAATACCAAACCTAGCAGCGCGTGCGCACTGCCTAAGTGCATGCACGCGGTTGTTTTAATCCCGCTAGCACGTCCCCGTTACAACAATTTTGGGGAGCAACTTTGTGTGCCCACCCAAGAGTGATCAATACAAAGGTTGAGAAAGGTTGGGGAAATACTTATAGCGAACAAAATGTGCCCCAAAGTCATAACTTCATACACTACATATTTTCAATTGTTTTAAACAAAGCCATGAAATTTTACCCAAACACACCAACACGTTGCATAATTTTATATATATATATATATATATATATATATATATATATATATAATGAATTTTCTAGATTTTTATTTTTATGGATGATACTATTTAAGATAAACCTTAAATGTATAGAAATACAAAATTAGATTATCCATTTAAAAAGTGGGATTTGACTTTGAATCACTAAGATAACCACTTTTTATCACAAGCGCTCCAAGAGTCCAAACAGTAACCATACAACCACTCAATGAAAAATTAATCTAAATAATATACATAAAATGATTCTTTATCAAAATTTATAAAAATAGTATACCTAAATTGATTCTTCATTTTGAATTAATCAACCTATTCATTATTTTATTGGAATTTTGCAAAACGTCAAACACAGGCTTTTCGCTACTCTTCCACGTCTCCTCCGATAAGTTCATTTATTATTTTTCTTTTCGAAATTCGTTTGGGCTGTGGGTAGGTTATGGTATTTAAGATAGTTGATGTACACATTTGAAATGTGTTCATAAAATAATATTTTTCTTCTAACAATTCTCTTTCAACAGTTTAAAACTAATAGATGATATGTAAGTCTTCCTTCTTATGTAACTTTTTTTTAACAAAAAAACAATTGAATTTTACTTTAAGTACCCAAAACTAATGAACAAAGTCTACAAAGTCTTTTGATATGAAAGTATATATTCATTATAATATTCTTCTAGTCATTGAAATGAACCAGCCTTGTATTTTTTTCCATTAACACATGCAAATTTTGGAGTCTTTATCTTTTTTTTTCTCATTACCACATGCAGGTTTTGGAGTCTATAATAATGGATGCGTGTAGAAGTATGATTAATATCGAAGTTTCCCGAGTGGAGACAGCATTTGCGTTGACAATGAATCTACATTCAATTCACAGTATGCAATTATTGAATAGAGGCATCTTTTAAACCATTTTTTGGGTTTCATAAATCATGAATTATGGTTATTTTCTTCACTCAAAGTAGAGTTCTATGTTGACCCTTCATTCATATTTTATTTTAAAAGCAATCATTATTTATATATACATTGCCAAAATAATTTGAAATGCGCTACAAATGACCTTTCGGGTCTCTTTCCAGTGGGTATTAAGATAATGCTTCTCGACATTATTGTAAGCTCTGATTTTGAATTCATTGAATGGAAATTACATATACAGGATCATGATATTGAAAGGGCTCTGCTCCTGGAAAATATTGTCTGTCCTGGGGCTAGGATGGCGTTTGGGTCATATCTACGCTTTCTTTCAACAAGCTTGTTCCACTTTTCCCCAAAGTGCGTTTTCCAATCCTCCTCGCTCTTGTGATGTGGAAGATATTGTTTGGCACCGATACCTGCTCGTTCACAGAAGCTCAAGATTCTTTGGTTTTGATCTATCAAATACTCTAAGCTGTTAGTAGACGATGGTATGGCAGACCGCAAGAAAGCTACCAAATAGAATACTTCTTCATTAGGCGTCACTGCTGACATTCTGCTATCCCACCTGAAAACGTTAAAGTAGTGAGAAATATAAATGGAACGAATTGTTATTGGAAATATGAGTGGAGATACGACGGGAACCAGCAATTGAGATAAGATCAACTTCACAAAGTCTGAGCTTATCTTGATTGCTGATTCCCTTCATCCAGGGAGTGGAGCAAAATCAACCTTTGACTTTGCTCCATGCCCATTGAATAGAGTGTATCTCGATTGTTAATTCCCTCCATCCAACGGATATGGAGCAAAGTCAACCTTTGACTTTGCTCTCCATGGCTGTTAAATAAAGAGAATCAACAATCCTGATAAGGATCAACTAACAGCAACCCATTATTAATAATGTTTCTGATATAAGTCAATAAGAAATTATTGAAAAACCTAACGAATTGCTAATTCAAAACAAACTAGGAGGAGGGAATGGAGATAAGAGTGTGTACTTATTCTGGTTCATAGGATAGATAAGAATCGGGCCATCGCGAGGGTTTCTAAGCATTTCTTTGAAAACTGCTGCGTCAAACTCTGCAATTTTGCTCTTAGGAATTAATAAGTTGAGCCATGGATGGGGCACGTCCCATAGGCCACGAGAGCGAAGTTTTAGCTCCTCTGTGTGAACTCGATCTAGGAAGCCAACATAGGGAATATCCATTGTAAACAACGAAGAAGGAATGAAGCTGAGATCATCCAGAAGCAAGTTTATTTCCTGCATCAGACAAAATGATTAAAAATTTGTTTGAAGAAAACATGACCCTCAGTCATTATCAATAGTCTTAACTGTAAATAAATGAAGTTTTTAATAAACGAAATGATGACATGATCCGTGAGATATAGTATAGTCGGTAGCAGATGATGGTTAAAACACCATGATAGTTAAAACACCGCTAAGTGGAAATATAATATCAAACAATGGCTAACCCTGATTATCAGGGATACTACCCCTGGCCAACAAAAAAAGAAAAAAAGACGAAATGATGACAATTGTTTTTAACTTTCCAGGAACTTTCTTACCTGTCCAACGTTATCCCTTTCGTTCTGGTTGTAATTCTTTGTCAACTCCAGGCAGTAGAGCACTTGTCCCTTTGTGTTGAGTGTACTTAAGTTCACTTGATTCTGTGGTGAGAACATGGAAGACCTCCAGTTGTTTAGTACGGCTTCGTTTCTTATCACTACAAATCCTTCAATGTAGTCAAAACTATGGCCACCGTCGATCTTTGAAATGAGATATTCTTGATCTCTCGTGAATACTTCAAAATCTGAGTAGAGAACTCGAATCCATCTTACCTGGAAAGTCAAAGGCAATGCCTATCGTTATAAAACAGAAGTGCTAAAAGAAAGAAGCACTGGTCATTTAAGTTTCATATGTCTGTTAGTAATTACATAGAATCCTCTATATGTGCATACCATCTGCGGTGCTTGTTCAAGAGCGATCCTGGCTGAGGTAATGATACCGAACTGACCTAATCCACCAAGTGCCCCATAAAATAAGTCCGAATTTTCATCTCTTGAGCAATTTAATATTTCTCCTTTACCTGTATCGATTTTAGTACGTTAATATAAACAATATAGTTCAAGGTGTTAAATAAAAACAATCATAGATTCATATCCATCTTAGTCTGGATTAGCATAGATCCATCTGAGTCATGAATTTAGTCATCATAAAACCATTTTGTAAAGGTGTTAATATAGAAAGATCAGAATTACAAATTTCATTGTTTATTAAGAAAACTAACAAATTATGCAATGGCCGAGATTTACTTTGTTTACTGTTTTTTTTCAATTTTTAAGAGACGCACAGACAAGAAGAGTTAAGATTTCATCCAACCTGGACTATAGATCACAGTTAAGATCTCACCCAAACTGGGATATAGATAACCTCGCTAATTTGAGGCCCACTGGGCTATAGACAAATTTGAGGCGCAGTGAGTACTAAGAAAAAAACTAACCTGTAACTATTTGGAGGTGGTATACGTTGCTAATCTGGGGTCCATGACGAAAGGCTTGTCCACTGATTCCAGCATTAGACAGAGTTCCGCCTACTGTAAGATACAAATAATCAGTCCATGATCTTGGCGCGAGTCCATGCTTGAGAGTTGCTCGCAAGACATCTATCCACAGCTCTCCTGCATTGGCTTCGACGTATGGAATCTCTGATTCTTTGTGGACTTGAATGCCTTTCAGAGTTCCCATTTCTATTACTATTCCATCGCGAGCTTGTGCTTGACCCTGCACTGAGTGAGCGTTCCCCTTGGCAGAAACGGTTAGCTTGGAGGAGGACCCTGAGAGATAAACAGATTTAACTACTCTCGCAATATCTCTTATTGATGCTGGATATACAACGGCCGCCGGAAGATAGCTGTAACGGTTACCGAAATCTTTGGCAGCATTCTGGTTGCTGTGGAAAGAAATACGACCTTCCAAATCCAAGTCCAGCCTTTTGAGAAACGGCCATTGGAGATTAGAGACGAGATTTGGCCAGAATTTGAGGTCCTGATTGAAATGAACTGCTGAAATCAACCTCGCAAGTCCAAAAAGCAAAAGAAGCGCTACTGTTCTGTTTTCCACCACCCAATTTGCTACCTTCTTCATTTTTTTCCCTTCTACAACCTTTCAACAGAGCAATTCGCTGAATTCTTTCACAGGGTTATGCTCCAATACAAAGGGATGATAATAATCCCCTAACCTCTCGACATAGTAAGTAAAACAAATTTGCTGAATTCCTTGTGACGAATGGACTTTAACACAAAGGGTTGCTTATAAATAGAGATGACTCAAGTATCTCGATAAAGACCAATGTGTTGTATGACTCAGATTCCAATAGAAAAAGAGAGAAAGAGGGAGTAACGAAATTGGTAAATGCTGCGAGAGAATGCAATACGATCCATTGACATAGTTAAGCTTTAAAGTCTTCAATGATGGCTATACTCGTTAAAAAAAAATGGAAAAAACACAAAGAAACAGATGACGATGAGGTGGATTCATCTTATGGCAGCAGACAGAGGGAAGAGAGGGTGCTGGGCAGAGCAGCTAAGAGTCAGCCAGTAGGCCACCGAGCTTCTTTTGTCTTGTTTGAAAAGGAGGACCTCGGGATATGCGTATGTAGGTCGGTTTGTTCCCCACTATGATGTTGTACGTTTGCATGGACATTCACAATTCCAACAAAATTTTGGAATCTCCTGCAGTGGTCTCCATTTCTTCAAATCATGATCACATTTCGTGGAACAACAGTGTGGTCCGGTTCGAGGAACAAATCTTTCAACCAAAGCTGTCCAGAATATCTGGAAGGCCAATATTGGATTCCGGAGTAACACTTTTAGTATAGTATCGAATTTTGGAGTAACAATTTCCTGTTGTAGGGCATTTAATGGGGTTGCAGTAGGTTAGTTGGTTTTTGGATTTTAAGCTGTTTAAGATCATGGCCAACCAGCCTGCTGCCTCCGCATTAAATAGCTTGCAACAGGTTGAATAATGTTAACCCCATTCTAGTGCCATGGACAAAATAGCTCAAAATAAAAGGATACATATGTAAGTTAACTGTGGCAGTCCTGGTAACTGAGACACTATCTTCTCAATAAACAAATCAGCATTGAGGCTGACCCTAACCTAGGTTATAGATCAATCCTTAGATAAAAAAAATCCTAAATCTCTTGTATAAATTTAGAAATAATCATTCTAAATTAAAGAAAAAAGTTTAAAAATACATAATAACTATTTAAAAATATAATTTTATAACTAAAATTTAAAATCATAAACATTTAACCTTCTTCAACAAATATAATAAAATAAAAAGCTCAATTGAAAATATTTTATTTTATACATTAAATATATTTTCAATTCCATTATAAAATAGTTATAAACAAAGCTTTAATGATAAATATATCCATAAATTGGATAACCATTATATATTCACATTGTCGAAGCATTAATATTGAGTTTATTATAATAATAATAACATAAATTTATATTGAATTGTTTCACTTTTATTGTTATTTTTAAAGCTACACTTGGTACTTATTTACCTTTCTCTTTCCTTACAAAAAGAAAACCATGCCATGGTAACCTACACATGATACAACCAAATCGTAACGTGTTTTGATTATCCTTCACCATTACCTTTACCTTTTTGGTGGTGACCTGCAGAAAACCACCATTTTCTTGGATAAACTTGTTCTAAATATGGTTTTAGCATTGTTTCTTAACAAAATCCTGAACATCATGACATATAACTCATCTTCCATAACCGCTAATATGTAGAAACGAACAAGAATAACTATCAGTTGCACTTCAGCTATAACAGCTAATATGTGGACACGAACAAGAATAACCTATCAGTTTCATTTGAGCAGGAACATTATGATCACTATTCTGAATTCCTCTTAATGTGGCCCCTCTCCATAAGGAGATCATAGCTAACATAGCCCTGGTGTTGCAGAAATGTATTATATGTTTAGTGTTGAAAACAAGTTAGTTTTATTCTAAAAGTAAGCAATAGGTACTAGCACAGCTACTTAACCTGTAGTCAATGAATATGGATAGGTCACAAGTTAAGTGTCATTAAAAAGTTATCTATTACTTGTTTTCAATGCTTTATTGTAATCAATTTGTTTTTTAAGTGTTACCTTCTTTAGTTATCCAGCCATCAGCTACTATCACCTACTACTGGTTATTTTTTATATATTTTTATTTTGAATTTTGAATGAGAATCATAAAATCAATCTCTATAGTACATTTATCTCATCCTCCTTCAATCTAGGGAAATCATAAATAATAATCCACCCCAAATTCTAAGATATATACACCTATCCATGTAAATAAGTAATTTACAATACATCTCACAAATTACAACAAATTACAGTACATATTGTGCACCACATTCTTCAAACTCAAGAATGTGAAACTTGTGATACGACTCCCAAGTACTGGAACCGTATCTCTAACATCAAATTGTATATTCTATTATATTATGAACAGAGAGGCAGGACGCTAGTTGCTTGTAGCGAATCTAAGCGCGGAACGTCTATATTGCAACTAAACATGCCCCGTAATTTAATGCCGTTTTAAATTATTGTCCAAAGAACAATGATCTTATATGAACTTCCAATTGTATCTTGAGTACGGACAGGTGCGCAATAGCACTAAAACAAAACAAAACAATATCACTGAAATAGTTTATTAAAAGTTTTCATAGAAACTTGTATCGAATCAAAAGTTATGAAATATTTATTATTTGATTCGATGTTTATTGCAAAATCATTGTATCGAATGGTATAAACCTATTATCAAACAGTCTCAATACAGAGTATCCATCTATGGTATAGAATTGCTCAGTTACATATAATTTAGGAAATTGTATTCTAAGAATTGAAAGCAAATCGCACTAAAAAATCTTTTGTCCAAGCCTCAGTTACATTGTATCTATAATGCATAAATATATATTTGCTTATGAGATTGTATTCTAAGAACGGGAAGCAAATCGCACAAAATAAATCTTGTAGCATAAAAGAGATTTTATTCTAATCATGGGAAGCAAATCGCACAAGATAAATCTTGTAGCCTGCAAATTTGTTTCCTATTATGGTTGGAAATATTAATTACTCTACCTTGTCCTCAGCGGCTTAGTCAGTCTGCAATGTTAACATTCAGTCAATCAGCCTACAAGTAATCCGAGGCTTTCTCCTTGTATTTAATTAGCACCTTTATTGTTACTCGGTAGCTTCCAAGAGAAGCTAATATCAAGTTTCAGAGGTTGCGCGGACGTTTCTTTTCAAGTGATTTTAAAGTGTTGAAGTGAAAAGTGAAGTTTGAAGTTAGCCGGCACAAATCTAGGACATTGTCCTAAAATATATGGCAGAGTTGGCTTACAAAAGGGTATTTACTTTATGTGGAGTAAATAACTCATTTTCCAGAAAGTGAAGTAAAGTCAAAATTAAATTAAAGTTATTTGGCGGAACTCTCAAGGAAAAATTACTCCCAAGCGCATAGCTCCATAGTCCACCCATGTATTTCACTGAATAGTGAATGTTAAGAATTAACCCAAACTCGTGGAGATCCGCGCACTAACCTCAAGCTACGCGTTTTTTCCCTTGATTTGGTATCAGAGCATGTTAAGAAGAAGGGAAGCTTATATAACTGCTACTTTTTTCTCTTGATTTGGTATCAGAGCATGTTAAGAGAGCATGTTAAGAAGAAGGGAAGCTTATATAAGTGCTACTTTTTTTCCTTGATATGGTATCAGAGCATGTTAAGAGAGCATGTTAAGAAGAAGGGAAGCTTATATAAGTGCTAGTTGAGGAGGAGGAGCAAAAGCTCAATATTAAAAAAAGGAAGATGAGGTTGTTGAAGAAGTTGCTTAGCTCAATCTCACTGTATTTTTGAGAGACAGAGTCAGTATTTTCAATGGGGCTGAAGTTCACAGATAACGAGAAGAACACCAATGTCGAGGAAAGTCTCTTCCATTGCTCCGAAGAAAAGAGTAGTCATGAGTTTGAGCCGAGGTCGAGCCATGAAGAAGAAGGAGTCAGCCGTGTCCTCAAGTATTAGCCTATTTTTATGAAATCTCATTTTAAGAAAATATCCTTTGTATAAAGAAGAAATGGGTCATCAGAAAATTCTCAAGCAAACTAGAAGAATGAAGAATAGGGAAAAAGCCAAGAAATATGCAAAAGCCTTTTGTGAATCGCAGTTGAAGCTGAAGAATCAATAATGCATTTGAGAAGTGCTACTTTGGGATCTCCTCTTTTTACTTGTAAAGATTATGAATATTGGTCTTCCAAGATGTAGACATTTCTTCATTATAATGGTTTGCAAAATTGCATATAAAATAGATGTGTTGAGCTCGATGATGATTTACTATCTCTCTCCTTCATCCAGTGATCTGAAAAACTTCAGGATCCTTTTAACCATTAAAATTGCATATGAAATTTGTCTGTAAGATATCATAAAAGGCTTGTAAATGATAATTTTTAAATGCTTAAATCAATCACATAAGAAAATAAACAAGTATGAAAACCATAAATTTGTAGTCAGCAGATGATAATGGAGTTCACCCTTCTTGGGATACGTCTCTGGGTCCAGTAAGAAGGCCGATCTTATTAATTCTTCAAAAGCTTACATACATGTGAACATTCTGGAAATACCTCTGGGTTCTATCATTCAAACCCAGAAACATACTACACCACTGCGTTCCTCTCGAAATTTTGAATAAAATGAGTATAAGCTCGACTATCTTTGCTTGAGGCCTCCTATGGCACGCAAATGGAGACAACATCTTCCTACAACTGTACGAACTATATGGATTACCACCTCGGGAAGCGTGCCCATTAATAACTTCTACTTTCCTCGACAACCCTGCATACTGTGGTCGCAAAACTATGTGAAGGGGGCCTCAGAACATGGTTTTTATGGTGGTTTTGGGAAACACTGGCACGCCCTTTTTGGGCTCCAAATCCCACTTCTAATACAAAACAATATTATCCCATATCCGCTCAAGCAACAAGGTTATGGCCCATTGGTAAAGTGCAGATATGGGGGAGCGGAGGTCCGAGGGTCAAACCCGCGGGCCTCCTGCTTCTATGCTTTTAATGTGATAATAATGTTATGATGGCAATATATTGGATATAGAGTTTGTTGGACCGTCGGTTGAGTTGGCATGTGGTGGAGTTGTGACCTGTGTATTAGACCGTTTGTTGTTGCGTTGGTATATGCGTTGGGATATGTTAGTTGGGCCTCCTATGTATATCCAAACTCTATATATTGGATATAGAGTTTGTTGGACTATCGGTTGAGTTGGCATGTGGTGGAGTTGTGACCTGTGTATTAGACCGTTTGTTGTTGTGTTAGTATATGCGTTGGGATATATTAGTTGGGACTGTTTGTTGTTGTGTTGGTATATGCGTTGGGATATGTTAGTTGATTCTTGTGGTTTGTCGGCATAATATATGGCCTTGGTGTTGGCCATGGGGTCAAGGGATAAGCTCTCGGCCCCGTCCCTTTTCCAACAGAATAGCCCTTCAAATTTGAATACAAGTTATCCCTTGTACGATTAAGAAACACCATCGGTAATCTTGGACAACAGAATTTTGTGAAGTCTTTGGCGCAGTGGAGGTCGTGGGTTTGATCCACCCCAACTCCATACATTTTGGTAAATATAACCAACAAAACGCCAACTAGGCTGCCATGTGGCAAGCCCTAGTTGGTCCACATGAACGCTTCCCTGCCACTTGTCAGCTTGCCATTGGCCCATTTTTTGCTTTTTTAACCCATTTTTTTCCTTTTCAAACATTTTTTATCCTTTTTTGCCTTTTTAAAACCTTTTTTACCTTTTTTCCAAAATTTCCAAACTCAATAACTTTCACAACCGGAGACCGTTTCATGCGAAACGAACATTGCTAGAAATCTCCTTATGAGCTCTACGCATCTCTAAGATTAATTTTACCTTTTGAAGACTTTCATTTTGATCGATCTTGAAGATCCTCCTGGATCATCCACCGAGCTTACAATGTTAATATTTCTTATGTAATTGCTGAAGAAAATAGAGCTAGAGGAGCCTAGGAAATTCTGAAGAGAGAATTTGATCTAAGGGGGAGATATATGGTTGAGTCACAGCTTGTTAACATTTCAGTAAGCAAACTTGCTGAAGTAGTAGAAGATAATCAAATTGTCGGTGAACCCCACTATGTTGATATAGTAGTGGATAATGATCAAGTGTTTGAAGTCGAAGATGAATCAGCAGTAGCTCATGATACATCTGTCAGAAGTGGATGAAGTGACAGATTGCAGAATCAATGTTGTAGTAACAACTGAATTTGACAAGGAATATGCAACAGCAGATGAAGAAAATATTGTATATTGTCGAGATGAACTTTTTGAGGTCTTTGCTTGTAAGCAAGAAATTGAAATTGAATTTGCCGAGGTTGTTGTACCTCACATAGAAGAAACAACAACGAAACTTGAGGATGGTGATACAAAGTCCGCTAAAGCAAATAGATCCGAAGAAATTAAAAGGTGTGAAGACTCCGTCCATAAAACAGAGTATGCACAAAATGATGATGGTGAATTCGACACTGCGAAGACATGTGTTGGCGATGATTGTAGAATTGCAAGTGTAGCAGTTTGTTCTTTGAATAATCCAACAAGGTCTATTGTTGATGACAATCATGAAGAAGTTACTAATGAAGCAATCAGTATTGATGAAACTGCCCAGGAAGAAGTAAGGGTTAATGATGATCATGATGGTGGAATGAAAACTGACATAGCAGTAGTATTTGAAGCAATATCAAAAGATGAGAAAGATAAAGAGCACTGTGTCAAAGTGCTTGAACCTGTGTATCAGACATGGGTTTGTAAAGGTTTTGAAAATATTGATGATTTCAATTTTGTTGGAGAATTTGATAAGATTGTTGCGGAATGCGAAAAAGTTGCAACAATTGGAACAGATAAAGTACAAGCAAAATGCATCCATGATGATGCTAAAAATAAAGAGGTGGATGATTTGGTAACTGCAAAAGTAGTAATAGAAAAAAATTGCATGATGACATCACTCAAGATGTTGTATGTTTTGCTGCAGATAGAACAATTGAAGCAGTGAATGATGTTCTTGACAAAGAGTTAAAATTCTTGGAAGACTAGCTTGAAAATCCAAGATATAATGATGAAAATGCTAGCCTTGTTGCAGAAGTAGAGATGGAGAAGGATGATTATCTTGTCGCAGAAGCAAAGACAAATTTGAATGAAGAAATAGAAAATGCTCTCATAGAATAGCAAAGTGAAAAGAACCAATATGGTTCTTATTACAATGTTTTATATAATTCTAACAATTTTTTTGAGTGCGCAGGTGAGCAGCCGGTTAAAGTTAAAGAAGAAGCAAATGCAGATAGATTTGCAAATTATAAGTTTGAATAAAGTTGCGCTAAAGATGCACTGGTTAAAGAATCAATTGAGAAGATTTTATATCTGTCAATATGTTCAAAGAATGAAACTTTGCATATCAGTGTTGGTGAAGTAGAAGGTAGATTGTGGGATTTCAGCATACCCACATTACATTGTTTGAAGAAAAAGTTCCGAATTAGAGTTCTTGGCATGGAGGACATTCATATTTTGGATAATGACAAGAAGATTGAAGAATAATTTGTAGTTGAAGTTGTTGATAGCAGATTCAAGCAACCATAGAAAACATTGAAGGAGAAGAAGAAAGTGAAGATGAAGCTAAGGAAGACAAGGAAGAATGCAAAATTTAAAGTGTGGCATCGCCAAAGAAGGAAGAAATGAATTTAAATTATATTGCTCTGTTTGTTTAGTATACATTTTTTTGCAGTTGATGCTACTAATATTTTGCATGGTTTTGATTATGACAAAAAGGAGAGAAAGTAAAAAAAGGAGAGCAACAGCTCATTGGAAAAAAAGAAGTTAGAGTTGAAGTAAGAGCCACAATCAAAGGCTTCTGATTGAAGAAAAGAACTTATCAAAGTTTTATGGATGATGGTAAAATAAGGCCTAAACAGTCTGTGGAGACATAAAAAAAAGCATAGTTAGTTTTGAGAGTTAGTTTGAAGATTAAGATGAAATGGCCAAGTAGAATCCATTGTTGATTTTGAAAGCATGCCACCTGTAGGTGATGAAGATGCCTCCATAAAAGAAGAATATGGTCACAGTAAGGATGCACAAGATGTGCACAGACTAGAAAGAATCTACATTAATGTACCGCGACAACAATTCAGCCATGGCATTGTTTGCAAGAAAACCAAACATATTGACACAAGTGAATTTTATTATGTGCACAACAAAGTTTCAGCTCTGAAATGTTTTGATCATTTTTGTTTAATATCTCCATCTGCTCATAATTAAGGGGGAGTGTTGGAAATATTAATTACGAGCTGATGTCTATCTTGATTGCACCGGCTTAGTCAGTCTTTTGTCAGTGTGCAATGTTAGACAATTAGTCATCCTGCAAGCAATCAGACATACGTATCCTTGTATTTAATCAGTCGTGTATTGTTTTGCAAGTCAAGATGTTAGGTAGATTTTAGTGAGGAATTAAATTATAGCCTTTCTTGTTATTCGGTAGCTTCCAAGAAGAACAGAAGAGGAGCTCAAGCTCTGTATAGCTCTTTATACGAGAGTCATATTTTAGAAAGGTAGAATTAGAAGGTTGAAACACAAGCTTTATATGTGAAAATGGTAAGGAGCTCAAGCTCTATATATAGTCTATTGATATAGAACAAGTCTATGGGAGAAAGTCTATGGTTGAAGAGGAAGTGCTAAATGGAGAAATAGCTAAGAGCCCACGCTATGTGCATGTAGATAACTCACTCGATATATATCTGTAATTTTTATGCTCGAGTAAGATATTTTAGTGTTTCTTAATAAGCTAACTTATGTGCGCACTTTCCTCATATTCTATGAAGTGAATAATATTCACATTTATCTTGTATAAAAGACAGAATATTTTGTGATTTACCTTATGAGCGTTTTAGTTTATGGGTTTCTAAAAGTTCACTTACAAAAGGGTATTCAAAAGTTTACTGGGCAGTTCCCAAACTCGTGGAGAAGCAGCTCAAGCTGCGCGATTTTTTAGTTGAATTATATGGCGCCTGATCCTGCATTGTTTTATTTAGAACAGATATAATTAACATAGTTGTTAATTAGAGTTAAGTAATTGTTTTTATACATAAATTGTTCCTACTATTCCAAAATATTTATATATTGTATTATGTAACAAAGGAGAAGCGAAAGGTTTTGGCATCAATAAAGTAAATCTGTGTTTCTGTACTTGAAGATCTCAGCAATTGAGACTGTGGATTAGTTAATATAATTTTTTAAGATGCACTTTGATAAGTGAAGCAGACGTTCATAATCCCAGCTGGAGAGGTTGACCTTTGCTTGAGGCGCCTCTTCATTAAATAAAAGGCTCTTTTTTACTATGTGCATGACCTTGGTTTACCATGAATAGTTCATCCAGAAAAAATTAATTTAATAAAAGCATTTGTTTGCTGAAGTTCGAAAGCTCATACAGAAAGGACCTCCAAAGCGTTTTAAATGTTATTTGAATGAGGCGTGAAAATAACCAGTGTCTGAACGCCCAAGAACCCCACATTTACGTGGCTGCAACTATCCACAATATATTCTGCGTGGGTCCTGGACACTCAACTCCTTCCAAACTAATGATATTGACAACCGTTTTTTTTATAGTGAATTTCTGCATTTTCCTCACCAATTCTAGTTGCTTTCTACGGCTTTCATTTTTATTACTATTTAGTTTCGTTCTCCGCTGTTTTTCATTCACTGTCATATATAATATAAATATCATAGCCAGCATCAAAATCCACTACTCGCCAGCCCTTTCGCTCTCAGGCATAAATATATTTACTATTAAATTAAACAAAGCATTTGTGTGGAAATGGCTACCCTGGACCACTAGCAAAACCTGTATTCACATTCAAATCTCGTATTGTTACTGTCATTGAAATAAAATAACATAGGCAACAGTTTTATTCTATTAAACTTCTACACAGTTCATCTCTTAAATGAGTAATTTCGGCGCTCTATTGAATTAAGGGTTTAGACAGCATGAGTCACACACTGGCTGTCTCTTCCTCGATGATTTGATTAAACAACCTTCCATTATATTTGGAACTGGAATGTAAAATGTATACTTAGCTTGTATTAACAAATAATATCTCTTCTATCCCTGTGTCATCCTTTCCCTTAGAAAAGTGCTTCCGAAACTAACTATATCTAGGAAGTAAAAGAAATAAAAGAGGGAAAGTGATCGATTAGTGGATACATAGTGTACTTTTACCATGAGCATGTATATTTAGTTTATTTTTCAACTCTTTGGTAGTTAATACATGGTAACTTTTAGCTAATGTATGGATAAGGAATTTTCTCGCAAAAACACAAGTAACAAACAACTTATTACTTATTTGTGACATTTAATTCTGACCTATCCGTGTGTTCATTGACCACAAGTTAAGTGATGTGCTAGTATTCACACATGTGTGTAATTATTTTACTTGAGGACTTTAAATTATAAACACTTATCATATAAATATATTTAACCTAATAATAAATATGGTAGTTGTCTAAATATAATAGGATTTGAATTTATTTATTATATATATAATTAGAATTTAATTAAAAGCTTATACAAATTATTGGATTTGTATATATATCAATTGACTAATGAGATGGCTCCATCTTGGGGCTTTGCAACTTAGCTTCCATCCACTTTCTCCCCTGAGATGCTTGCAGTCATGGTTGATTGAAAATGAATGTTTTATCCTTGCGTTTGGAGTGGTGGCAGAGCCTTTGCACGGAGACCCATAGAGTAGCGGATTTGCTTTCCTGTGGTGGTGGTGGAGCCTTTGTGCAGTGACCCATAGAGTAGCGGCTTTGCTTTGGTGTGGAGGCGGTGGCGGTTTCTGTACAGAGGGGAGCCGAATCATGACAGGGTGCTTGCCATGGCGTCTAGGGTGACTTTTTTGGAGGCCCTAAAGCTAAGTGTCGGTTAGGAGCTGGTTCCTAAAGTGGCCCTCATGATGGTTTCAATATGTAGAAGTCGGTGGCTCTGCTATGCTCTCGTGCTAATTCTTGGTGTTTTTTCTCTAGAAGACATTGGGGACCTGCAACATGTGTATTTGGGATATCGTTTCTATCAATGGGCATTACTCATGGTTTCTCCCTTCTTTTTCTTCACCTATATATGAGCTTTTTTTCATGTATATATATCAATCTTGGCTGCCCTGAAATAGGGTGTATTAGGTGTAGTTTTTAAAGCTGCTACTTGCTTTCTGAGCAATGCAATGTATCTGAAGCTTAGGTACCTGTTATCTATGAAGATGAAAAGTTATTACTGGAAAGAGTTCTTAGAAGTTTTTCAGCAATATGTAATTTGATTATACTTAATAAAATTAGGCTTTTTTCCCTCGAAAAAAATATCAATTAACTAATTATTAAGATTTACAAAATGAATGAAAATTATAATCAAATTCAAGTGAACCAAACAAATATAAACCCTTTAACGTTTAGAACAACATACTTTGTACATTGAAAAAAATTGAATGATTATACTTAAATTATATGTTATTAATTCTTAAAGAAAAGTTGGTTCAATCATTCATACTTTGTATATTGAAAAATATTAAATGATTATAATCATCGAGACTTTGTACATTAAAAAAGATTAAATGATTATAATCATGGATACTTTGTACATTGAAAAAGATTAAACGATTATATTTAAAGTTGGGTGTTATTAAGTTCAAAGAAAAGTTTGTTCAATGATCTAAACTTTTCCCAAAATTGAGATTTCGATGACTTCCAAAATTAGTTTAAACTAAACGATATTAAATGACATTAATTCTGATTAAAGTTATCTCTTGAGTTTTAAAACTAAGATTCCCTGAAAAGAATCCAAGTGTATATTTTTTAGCATTCCAACCTGTATTAAAAAGGACGAATGATTGTACTCTGATTCCTATACATATGAATGTCGAATTTATTGTGTTAAGCACTGAGTTCAATGTCCTTCCGTGCAGACTGGTTTAATAAGGGAATCATTAAACAAAATAATTATGTAGTTTATTATATATTAACTATTAAATTGTGTTATTAAGTGCCGAATTCTTCATATAAATACTTCTTAGATTCCGGATAGTGTTATTTGTGATAGTAACACGTTTGACCCGAAAGGATAGTTGATATAACAACACATGGAATGGTGCAGCTATGGCTGCAGGTCCATGACAGTACACAGCATAACAGGAGTCGAATTAAATAGAAAAATAAATCCAAATAAAAAAAACGTTACTGTCAATGACGTCAGCCAGAATACATATGACAGAGCCAACGGTCCAGACACTTGTCGTAGCTCAGATGGCTTCTCTCTGTGACTATCTCACTTAGAATCTTACAAACTTAAGTGGGAGTAAGTTAAACATCCATCTCTTAGAAACTTTGAGACCTGATCAAAATGGGAGTAAGTGAAACATCTATGTCGAGCTAATCTTACAGTAAATTGATTTTTGAGAGTTAAATTTGTTTATATATATATATATGTGAATATACAAATTATTTTATTATATCATGATTTAAATCATGTGTCCAAGAATTTGACCAATCTTAATCAACATAAATCTTCCAAAACTCTAGATCATAATCTCTCATCAATCAAAACTAAATTGACTTTGTATGTGAAAATTTCGAAAAACTAAACTAATACAAAAATCGTCATCATACGTCATGTAGTTCCCTCCTCAAAACTTTGGGTAAAGGGTTTCAAAATGTTGACATAAAAGAAGTCCAAGCCATTCTTATAGTTAAAATTATTTAGTTTACTTCAGAGTAATTAATGTTGAGATAATTGGATTGCTTGTTATTGGATTTGAAAGTGTTTGAAATCTAACTACAAGCAATTCTTTGAAATTTAATAGTAAAGTAATTGCTTGAAATCTAAGGATAAACAACCCAACAATTATACATGTCATTTATAAAGAGTTTAAAACAATTAAATTCTACATTTTACAAATTTTGACATTCCAAAGTGATTTTCCATGGGTGATGCTTTTAGATTCTATGCAGATTTAAATATCGGAGCTATTGGAAAAACCTAATTAAGAGATGATTGCGTATCTAGTCTGCGCCAGCTCTATCAGACACTTAATCAGTCTTTTTGTTAGTCTGCAATGTTAGTCAGTCAGTAAGTTTGCAGCCAATCCAACCCACGTCAAGTTTGTATTTATGTAACCGCGTTTGTATTCCGTATGTCAAGAATTCTTAGGTAGAAATGTATTGCAGTCTTTAATGTATTACAATAGCTTCCAGGTGAAGTGATCTTAAGTCGGTGATGATGAAATTCCTATATATAGAAGAAGATAATTGAAGATATGAGAGAGATGTGTGAGGGAAGAAGAGAAGGAGTGAAGAGCCGTGAAGTGTATGAAGAGCCCAAGCTCTGTAAGAAGTGAAAGATCATAGTAAAATATCATCTCTATGTATTAGGGTCAAGTTTCTCTATTTTGATACGGTAATATATAAGTTCATAGTTTTATGAATTCATTCTCAAGAATGTTGAATGTTGCATGTTGCACATCTTCTCTAGATTTACGGTGGTAAAATTTGTTTATATTTTATTGAAAAGTTTGTTTAAGATTGGGTTGTGCAAAGTTCATATTGGGAAGTTCCATTTATGCAAAGTAATGTATTTAGCGAAATTAAAGAACTACGCATAAATGCGAAGTAAATTTATGAAATGTGTAGTTGCGAAGTTAATTTATGAAATGCGCAGTTAATTTCCATGCAGTTAATTTCCGCGTAATTAATCTGTGAAGTAAAGTGTTCGGAAAAAATTAGAAGTTTACTTCGCAAAGTATATGCTAGGAGAAGTGAAGTCCTAAAGCAAAGAAAAATAAGTCTCTCATTTACTACGCAGTTCATTTTTTAAACTGCGCGGTGTGCTTTTCCCTTGATCTGGTATCAGAGCGTTGGTTTACGGAAAGTAGAAATTCAATTTACAAAAAGAGAAAAGCGATTAAGAATGGCTTCCACTTCTGGTAATTTTCAAACTCCAATCTTTTTATGGAAAAGTTATGAATATTGGTCTCTAACTATGAAAGCTTTGTTCAGAGGTCAAGATGTATGGGAAATAGTCTAGAATGGTTATGTAGAACCAACAGATCTGGCAGCATACAACAATATCACACAAGCTGAAAAGGATGTCTTGAGGGAACAGAGGAAGAAAGATGGAAATGCATTGTTCCACATACATCAAGCGACACATGAATCCATACTCCCAAGAGTTTCGACATGAGCTAAGGAAGTGTGGGACACACTGGAAACTTCCTATCAAGGCTTGAACAAAGTAAGGACTGCCAAACTACAAATCCTTATTAGAGATTTTGAAAGTTTGTCGATGAAAGATACAGTGTTAGTAGAATCATTCCATACTTGTGTTATTAGTTTGGTTAATCAAATAAAGTCTCATGGAGAAAATCTAAGTGAACAAAGAGTTGTTGAAAAAGTTCTTAGAGTTCTTCCAAAGAAATTTGAATCTTTAGTTGTGACTCTGGAGGAAAACAAAGATCTATCCCAATTTACTATTGATGAGTTGCAAGCCTCATTAATAAATCATGAAAATAGAATCAACAGTTCAAATACATCACTGGAAGGTGCATTCGCAACACAGTCATCCATAAGTCGTGGAAGATCAAAATCTAGAGGCAAAGGACGAAGTTATTTCAGAGGAAGTCGCAACAGCAACCCTACACATGTCACTGGAAGAGGTTAGAATCAGATCCCTAGTCATCTAAGTGGACAAAGGTATGATAAATAAAAAATTGAATGTCATTACTGTAAGAAGTTTGGACACTTCACATATGAATGCAGGAAGAAACAGTATGACCAAGCAAAGCAACGCCAAACACAGTCAAGAAACAACAACACTCTGAACAACTCACTATTCTTAGCATGTGCATCTCCACTTGAATGTAATGCTATTTAAGAAAGTCAAAATGACATATGGTATTTAGACTCGGGCTATAGCAATCATATGACTGGTAATTAAAATCTATTTTCTAGTCTAGATAAATCAGTTCAAACTCATGTCACAAATGGAAATAATATTCAAGTTACTGTTTTGGGTAAGGGTACTGTTGATATTCTAACCAAACAGGGGGAGCATAAATTTATGCCAGATGTTTATTATGTTCAAGGTTTGAAGCATAATTTGATGAGCATTGGATAGCTAATGGAAAAAGGTTATAGAGTTCATATGACAGGAAAGCATTGTCTGATCAAGGACATATATCCAAGCAATCGCTTAATAGCCGAAGTCTAGATGACAAGAAATCGCTTGTTTCCTTTGAGGATAAGGCCAAACATAAAAGGAAAAACAACTCAAGTTGTTCATGAAAGTCAGAATGAAAATTCTGGAGCTGCATTCAAGGAAGAAAGCAAAGAAATAGACAATCACAACAACAAAGAATTGCAAGCAGCGTTTTAAACAGAAATAAAGGATGAATCCTGGTTGTGGCACTTCATATTTGGACATCTGAATTTTGGTGGGATGAAGCTACTACACATGAAGGACATGGTGAAAGGTTTTCCACTGATTGAAAATCCAGAAAGAAATTGTGAATGCTGTATTTTTGGCAAACAACACAGAGAGATTTTTTCAGTCAAAAAGTCATACACAACTCACACACCACTTGAAATTGTGCACTTTGATATTTGTGGACCAATGCAAACACCGCCCATGGGAGGATGCACTTACCTTCTCATATTTATTGATGATTTCACAAGAAAAACCTGGGCATATTTTATAAAACATAAATCTGATGCATTTGGATTTTTTCAGTAGTTCGAGGCACTTGTGGAGAAGCAGAGTGATTACAACATCAAGATATTAAGAACAGATAGAGATGGTGAGTATGTTTCAAATGATTTTTTTTTTGTAAAAATCATGGCATACAGAGGCAATTCACTGCGCGGTATACACCGCAGTAGAATGGTATCGCGGAATGAAAACATAGAATCATTATGGAGATGGCGCACAGTATGTTGGCAACCATGCATCTGTCAAATGAATACTGGGATGGAGCAGTGGCAACTACTGTATACATCATGAATCGATGTCCGACAAAGAGCGTGAAGAACAAAGTTCCATAGGAAGCCTGGACAGGTATGAAACATAGTGTTTCACATTTAAAAGTTTTTGGTTGTGTAGCATACACACATGTTCCACATGAGCTAAGAAGGAAATTAAACAATAAAGGACATAAATGCATTTTTATTGGGTATTCTGAAGACACAAAAGCATACAAGTTGTATGATCCTGTTGCAAGAAAATTTATTATCAGTCGAGATGTTCAGTTTGTAGAAAATGAAGCATGGGATGGAACCATAGAGAAGAATGTTAAAATCGTGTCACATATCGAACATGATGACATCGTAGAGGATGTGGTTGAGACTCTGCATGTGAATCAAAATGTCGCAGCTACGTCTACTCCCAAAACAACGCGACATGTTTGAGCACAAGGTACTCCAACACAAGTTGCAGCTCAAGCTACTCCGACAAACACACCAACAACGCAACAAACTCCAACAAACAGTTCGCAAAGTTCAACATCATCAACTCTGACAAAGACAAGAAGTCTGCGTGAGGTATATGACAATGGTACACCCAATTCATTCTCAATTTTTGCGTTATTTTATCAAATTAATGATCCGCTAACATTTGAAGAAGCTGTAGAAGATAAAGTTTGGGCACAAGCCATGGATGAAGAAATAGAATGCATTGAGAAGAATCAAACATGAGAATTAGTCAATGTTCCTAATGACAAGGATGTGATAAGCATCAAATGGATTTATAATACCAAGCAAGATGCTGATGGAAATCTGCAGAAGCACAAGGCAATATTGGAAGCAAGAGGGTTCACACAGTAACCTGGAATAGACTTCAATGAAATCTTTGCACGAGTAGCACGAATGGAAACTATCAGAACATTTTTGGCCATCGCAGCACATAAGACATGGCCTGTTTACCAAATGGATGTTAAGTCTACATTTTTAAATGGTTATTTGGAGGAGGAAGTATATGTGGAACAACCACAAGGCTATGAAGTCCTAGGACAAGGACGCAAAGTTTACAAGCTGAAAAAGACACTTTATGGTTTGAAGCAAGCTCCTAGAGCTTGGTACAGTTGCATTGAATTTTACCTCATTCAGAATGGATTTCACAGAAGTGAATGTGAGCCAACGATATACACAAAAATCAACAAGCAAGGTAATAAGCTAATCGTCTTCCTGTATGTAGATGATTTAATATTTACTGGTGATTTTGGCATAGAATAATTTAATCAGTCATGGAAAGTGAATTTAAAATGACTAATTTGAGGCTTATGATGTATTTTCTGGGCATTGAAGTCCAACAGACTGAAAAGGGTATATTTATATCTTAGTCAAAGTATGCAAGTGATGTTTTGAACAAATTTAAGATGTTAAATTGCAAGTCATCTCCAACACCAACGATAATAGGTTTGCAATTGAGAAAGTATAATAATGGATCCAATATAGATCCTATGTTGTTTAAAAGGCTTGTTGGAAGCCTTATGTATCTTACAACAACAAAGCCAGACATCATGTATGGAGTTAGCTTAATCTCAAGATTAATGCACTCACCAAAAGAATCTCATTGGCAAGCAGGTAAAAGAATTCCAAGGTATGTAAGTGGAACAAAGGACTTTGGTATTTTGTATTCAAACTCATTGGATAAACTGACAGTGACAATGGAGGAATCATAGATGAAAAAAAAAAACGTATGGGAATACATTTCATTTAGGAACAGGTGTTGTATCATGGGCTTCAAAGAAACAACCCATAGTAACTCTTTCTTCAGTAGAAGCAGAGTATGTTGCAGCTACAAGCGTTGTATGTCAAGCCATTTGGGTGCGGAGAATGTTAAGTGATCTGTCGCAGAACCAACAAGAACCCATAGTCATTTACTGCGACAACAATTCAGCTACCGCACTATCAAAGAATCATGTGTTCCACAAGAGAACCAAGCACATCGACACAAGGTATCATTTTATCAAAGAATTGATAAACAACAAAGAAATCTGTTTAGAATTTTGCAGATTTAAAGATCAGGTAGCAGACATATTTACAAAACCATTGGAAAGGAACACATTCCAATTTCTAAGAAATTGTTTGGGAGTGACAAGTTTTGCGCAGTGAACTTCGTCATGCACAGAGCATGCTTCAGCTCTAAAACATTTTTGTAAAATTTTATTTTTGTTTAATGATCCCTATTTGCTCGTAATTAAGGGGGAGTGTTGGAAAAACATAATTAAAAGTTGATTGCGTATCTAGTCCGCGTCGGCTCTGTCAGACACTCAGTCAGTCTTTTTGTCAGTCTGTGTCATGTCCCCAATTTTTGCTATGGTCCATGGGGGTGATTTTGGCCTAAGCCACCTAGGCATTAATTAATTAATTAATGGGTGAATGTGGAAATTATCTTATGGAATATGCCTAAGGGTGTATTTGGGTGATTAAATGGATAAGTTGGGCCCCCAAGAGATATTAAACCCAAAACTAAGTATCTAAGATGAATTATTAATTAATTGGGGAGTTTGAGCCAGGCTTATAAGTTTAATTAAATAATTAATGGTTTTCAATTTTGGAGAAGAAATTAATTAATTTTATTAATTATCCTCATTTATTAATATTTTATTTGTTATGCTGAATAAATGGAGAAATTGGCCCACCAATTCGAATTAGTGGATAAGGTTGGAGGAATTACTTGGAGTAGAAGTCAAGTAAGCACTAGAGTCCAAAAATGTTGCCAAAAATGAGAAAAGATGAATATATCAGGAAAAGCAACATAAATCCAAAAAACAGGAAAGTATGAAAAGCAGGAAAGTTTGGCAAAGAAGGAAAGTCATAAAAAGAGGAAAAAAGAAGGAAAGCGAAAACGAAACAAGCAAGCAAAGCAAGGAAAGTATGTCCACTCATGGGTGACCTATTCTCACAGGTCACCAAGGCAATAAAATTGCTCAACAGGTCAACATGAATTCTAAAAAAGAATGCTTCCAACTCCCATTAACAACTTTTGATCATTGTTAGAATTTGTGTATGAGAGATCTGATCCCTCTAGTTGAGTGATGTGCCTCAACAATTATTCTTAGGAGATGTGCCCCAAGGTCCATATTTTCCTGTGAGTGTTAGTCAGTTCCAGCAACTATTATTACAGCCAGTAACATCCATTTCAGATCAGCATTGAAGAATTAATGACAGGTTGAAGAGGAGGCTACAAGTGCAGAAGAATTTGTACCTATTTTTGGAGGAGGTTCACCAATAGTAGAATATAGTGAAGGAGGAGCAGTCCCAGGACCTCCAATGAGATCCATAAGTTGTTATCAGCTAATATCAGAGGCTTCCATGTCCAAACAGTGGAGACAACTAGTTGAAGGAGGGCGCACCCATGAAGTTCTGTAGCGGTAAGTGCAGCCATATCAGACCTATGCATTGTAGAGGATATGATTAATACATCAGAACAGAGCTACTTCACAAGTTCCTCTCTCTCTCTCTTCATATTCTCCATCAATGTAATATAATTTGTAGCCTACAAGGAACTATGTTTTGAGAAGGAAGCCACTGCAATAAAAGAAGGGTTCTGTTATATCAATTTCAGTTTATTACTGTTCTTATAATTATATCAGAGCTGCATAACATATCAGAATAGAGTATTCATTTAATGGAAGTCATTTATTAAGTTAAAATCCAAGACTAGCTCGTTGGGAGGTTTTTCAAGACTAATTTTGCTGAATTTACAGTAGATTGCACTTAGAGCATCCAATTGACCTCTTGTCTATTTTATTAAGTTAATTATTTAATATAATTCACATATCATTCCCTAATTCAAGAATTTGGAAGCCTTTAACCCTTGTTTGGAAAGCATGAGAAATTACTAGCTCAACAATCCTGGTTGAGCTCTTGAACCCCAATTCTTCCCAAAATTTACCAAGTCTTTTCAAACACTTTCCAGAACATTACCTGCACTTATTTGAATGATATTACCTCTTCCATTAACTCCCAGAATCCCCACCTGTCTAGTATGCATATGACAGTTGTCGAGGAAGCCTTGATGTAGGAAACAATGCACACTGTTGTTGAAAAGTGAATGGTTCTGGTACATGGTGCAAAGGACATCTCTGATATGACCTATTGACCTACTGCTGCACCTTAGGCCATACATTTTCTATAATTGAAAGTTAACCCCACTGTCCTCATCTGAAGTTCCATTCCCCATCACTTACTTCCTGCTCTACTTGAGACAAAGATTGCAAAATTTACCAAGTAAAAGTTAATAAAAAAGGTGACATTGAGTTGATATTTTGGTCATATCTTGGCCAGGATATTACAATGGTATCAGAGCATTTCCTTGGCTCGGCCTATGGAAAGTAACTCTCAGTGGGAGATTAGTAGCACTATCTTCAATTTGCAGTTGTAGAATTAGTTACAGTCATGGAAGATTTAGAGTTTGAGTTACGTGAAGAAGAAGATTATTTTTATGAAGAGTATGATGATTATGATGAGCAGTATGAGGAATATTGCCGATAGTATGAGGAAACGTATTCCCAAGAAGTACCTTCCATAAGCATCTCCCGTAAGATCATGATTGGAAGAAGAGACTATGGTTATTCTAATAGCCATATTGAGGAAAAAGTTGCATGTTCCACAGTCAAAGGTCAACCTTATATGGAAGAGATAATAAAAGATATGGAATCTTTATTGGATGCATATGACTTCACAAGAATTTTTGAATCCTCTTCAAGAAGAGCCTCCAAGAATCTGCATCCTAAGACAACCAGGGAAAAGCAAGATCCAAAATGCAATCATGAGATTGTAGACAGAATGGAAGAAGAATCTACTGGAAGATTCTATGTTGAGGATCTCAAGATCACCTTAGAAGAGATCGGTACTATTAGGGGTGTTGAGATGTATCTTGGATCAGATCCCGAAGAATAACATAAATAAGATCCAAAGTCACCACATGAGCTTCCCAGGGAAGCATAATTTGACCACACATCAGTTAGATGTGAATTAGTAGAATCGGTGGTAGAACAAGGCACCATAAACCCACCCATTGAAGAGAGAAGCATGATGCAAAGGTATGGACCGATTTCATATTTTTGTACTAATTTGTGTCATGATGATGTTGGAGCCACACCAGATGATAATTATTGCATAAGGGATTCCCTGGATGCTGAGTCTCAGATCCTTAGTGATAAGGGTGAATGCAGTGACCAGGATGAATCACTAGAAGGGTGTTTGCGGGATGCCTACATGGTCGGAAGAGAACCTACTGAGGAATTTTTTAAGTGTGAGGAAGCATATAAATATGTGTACTCTCACATATATGTGGGAGACATGGATAGCCCTATTGATAAAGGTTCCATGGGTGAAATATCCATGGAGAAAGAAGAAGGTCTTGCAGCAACAGAAACTGAAAATGCGAAACTGGTGGAAGGCCAAACCACCAACATACCATCATAAGGAATGGAAAATATAACACATGGTAGTTTTGTAAATTCTGATTTTTATATGCCTATGTGTCAGCATGATGGGGCAGCCTCTTTAGAGGAGAAGATGGGCTTGGTTGAACCCCCAGGGGTTGAGACTCCTGAATTGGGGAACACTGAAAATCAAAGAGAAATCCTTACAAGTGCACAAGAAATGAATGAGCACCCCAGTTGCATTCAAAGACGTGATATTGATGATCTAAATTATGAATTTATTGCAGCCCTGAGGAAGGTATCAGCTTTCATAACTTCAAAAGAATCACCTGAAGTTGATCCTAAGGAGCTAGAAGAAGAGGAGGTTCATTTGCCAGAACCTCATTGTCTTGATGGGACATTGAAGATGAATGAATGCAAGATCCAAGAAGCCCTTCAAACCCTCAATGACACCCATGCATTGATGAATAAACTTTGTTGGAAGTTGGGAGAACAGTCCTCAATGAGAGACATGGAAGAATTTCAAAAATCCATGAGAAGCATTAAATAAAATTTCTTAAACTTCCTTTCTAATAGAAATAGTTTGCTGGAGATTGTAAAGTTGTTTCATGGTGCATCCATGAAGGATGATGAAGATATCATAAATCTCAATGAGGAATTAATGGCTACCCAAGATTCTTTGAGAAGCACTCAAAGTGACCTCCAAGAATCCAAGACATAAATATTGCAGCTTCATGAAAAGTTGCAAAGATCCCCCCTACCCTCCTACACACCATTCAATCAACTTCATTTGGCCGAAAGAATTCTTGATCATAGGGAGGAACCTCATGAGATGGTGGATCATGAGTATCATTCATTTTTATATGTGCTTGAAGACTGTGCAAAACAGTTTTATGAGAACCAATCATTGGACTTTTTTCCAAGGAAACTTGAGCTGTTCCTTGAAGACAGTCACTCTCCCATGCAAGAGTGGGATGAGAGCACCCAATTTGGGCCAGCCAATAATGAAGAATTTGCAGCCATAATTATGATTACTGAAGGTTGTAGACATGCAAAGAAGGTTCATAGTTTTTTCCCACATGTCCTAGATTCAGCAACACCAATGGGGAATGAGCAATGGGTGAAGAAATTTTTCTGGTTTGTGTCACATGTACAACATGAAGATCATGATCTATCCCCATGGGAGATAGATCCCATTGCTGAAGAGATGTCTGATTATAGCTCATATAAATCAGCAAGCATGATCTCTAATTCACCCACTAGATGGCTGGATAGAGGCATCACTAAAAAGGAAAACCGGGAAGGTAAGAGTCTTATGTTTTGTTGCAAGAAAATTGTTTTTAAATTTGCTGATTTTCTATGATTTGCAAGCAGCAGAAAAGGCATAATTTGCAGCCATTTGATGTCTCTCATCCACATATGGATTGGGTGAAAGATTACCTGACAAACATGAAATCTCCTTGCAAAAATGTTTCTTCTTATGGTCAAGGGAAGGAAGCTAAGCAGGCAAGTTGCCAAGATAAATTAATGGAACATTTTACTTGCAGAAGTTGGCCTATGTGGAGGGAATCCACATGCTTGGAGGTATGCTTGCATTTTTTCTCCAATGGCAGAGAGCTGAGCCATTGGATTTTTTCACTTGAAGAAGAATTTTTCTCTCTATTTGGGTTTGTTGGCGGTAATGTCCTTTCAGTTATTCCCCGGATGAAAAGGCACATGTTTGATGATAGATTCTCTAAATTGATTCTGAAGATTGGGAAAATGCAGTTGATACTTTGGGATCCTTGCATTCATGGGAGTGACAGATTTCCAAAGGTGACAGAAAATTTTTGGTCCTTGTAGGAGAAACAGTGGGATCCAGGAATTCTACTCAAGTTATCTTAACTGGGTTGAAAATTTTGTTCATTGTTGATTAATTGCAGATATAAATTACAATGCAGTTTTTTCTTTTCCTTTCATAGTCATTTTGTTTGAAGGCCCAAGTTTAATTTTCAAACTGTTCAGTGGATGGGGAAAATTATAATCAGAGTGGTGCAGTAGAAGCTTGATGGAATCCTGACATTGCTTGAGGACAAACAATCTTGGGAAGGGAGGACTGTCATGTCCCCAATTTTTGCTATGGTCCATGGGGTGATTTTGTCCTAAGTCACCTAGGCATTAATTAATTAATTAATGGGTGAATGTTGAAATTACCTTATGGAATATGCCTAAGGGTGTATTTGGGTGATGAAATGGATAAGGTGGGCCCCCATGAGATATTAAACCCAAAACTAAGTATCTAAGATGAATTATTAATTAATTGGGGAGTTTTGAGCCAGGCTTATACGTTTAATTAAATAATCAATGGTTTTCAATTTTGGAGAAGAAATTAATTAATTTTATTAATTATCCTCATTTATTAATATTTTATTTCTTATGCTGAATAAATGGAGAAATTGGCCCGGATCTTTCCATTGAAAACTACCCGCTAGGAACTCTAGTTTCACCATTAGTAAGGCACCAGGGGATAGTGGGAAATTGCTTTGCGCGGTAGCATGAGGTAGCAGAAGGCGGTAGCATGAGCGGGGTCTCCAGATCTGACAGGGGGTGGGTTTACCTGACCGTACCACCCCCTGTCACTGTCATCTTGGCAGCTCGGGGATATGTGCAGGGTCTTTGTTTTTTTTTGGCTAACCTCATGATGGTAGTTTTGCTTGCATTTTTTTAGGGTTTTGACAGTTAACGGTCTGAGGTTGTTGCAGTTTGGCTCCTTTTCTGTTAGGGTTTATTGTTTGCATGGATCCAGCGGCCGTGATGGAGGATTTGGGGGACTACTCAAGTGACCCGTTGGAGATTCAGGATGTTTGGAGAGGGCCAGCTGGAGGGTTGCTGGAGGGTTTGGAGGATACCTCGAGGCTGGGGTCTGAGGGCTTGAGGGCGACCGGTTTTGGGCAGCTGGGATCGGAACCTGATCTCTAACCCTCTCATTTCTTGACCCTCTCTCCGCATGGTCCTGTGTCGGAATTTTTGGTGGAAGGTGATGGGCTCCAAGTGGAGATGTGGGGAAGCAACAGCTGGAAGGAGGCGGGGGAGTTTTTTGCCCGGAATCTAGGGTTTCCGGTTACTGGTGTGGAGGGGGGTTTTGAGGCAGTGACCGGTTTTGACACTGTAGCGAAAGAGGGGGTGGCTCGGCAGGTTGAACAAGCCAGTGGGATCTGCGCAGAGGTGGATCCGAAGGTGCAGTTGGGAGTATCGGAGCCGCTGGTTGAATCAAAGCACCGGGGGTGTGCGAGCCCAGTCCCGAGCAAAGGGCCTCTGAAGAGGGATGAAGGGGTCTCGTCCGAGGAAGTGGAGACTTCCAGAGGGCCTGTCAAAAGGCGCAGGAGGACCTGGGTGAAATCAAGAGCTTCGGGAAGATATGCAGTAGGCGACGATATTGAATGGGACCGGGTCCTTGAAATGGCGTAGATGACACCTGTGGGTAGAGTTTTGGGAAAGAACTTCGGCCATGAGTCTATGGTGGAGTGGGTGGAGGAAAGCTAGAAGGAGCTCCTGGGATATGTTCCGGTGGTGGACATGCTCCTGCGAGGATGGTTCGCTGTGATTTTGAAATCGGAGGGTCATATGAGCTTGCTCCTGAACAAAAACTGGCACATTAAACGCACGCCCCTCCTGCTGAAACCTTGGAATCCCCTGTTCGATGCAAGCAGGGAGCGAATTGACAAGATCCCCATCTGGGTTCGGCTACCAGGGTTGCCGCTTCATTTCTGGGGACCGCAACATTTCAGAAAGATAGCTGATATTTTGGGAACCTTCTTGGAGGCAGACCTTTCATACTTGGAGACTCATTATAAACAGGTGGCTCGAACTATGGTGATGATGAACATTCGTGAGGGTCTACCTGAGACCATAATTTTGGATTGGGGACCTGTTCCTATTAGACAGATGCTGGACTATGAAAATGTGCCCTTCCGCTGCAGAAGGTGTCATGTCTATGGACATCCTGCCTCTGAATGCCGTCTTCCAGTGCGTACCTTAAACGGCAGGAAGAGAAATGCTCGAAAGCTGGCCTCTGAGGGAAAAACAAAGGACATGGAGTCCTCGGATCCTATGCCGATGACTGATGTATCTGGAAGTGAGCGGGTCTCTGAGGTATCCGATCCTGTCAGCCTAGATTTTGAGATGGAACCAGATGCCCATGAGGTTCCTCCACCGGCTACAACAGACGAGGCAGTACCTATGGAAGAAGCTGATCCTTCGGGGCCTTCAAACCCGGGTATCTCTACTTTCTCTCTTACTCCCTCTATTAATTTACTGTTGAATCAATGTAATCTGGTTGGGCGTGATTGGGTAGAAGGGATAAAAAACCTGACCATATCGAGCCCTTCTGAAGAAGGGTTTTTGCCCTCGGTGGAGGGCCAGGGTGGGATTAGGCCTCCCACGGGGGTAAAACTCATTGAACCAACCTTTGATAGCTCTGTTTCTATGGCCATTTCTGTAGACGAGGATCCGGTCACTCTGGAACCGGATCCTGGAAAAGTGGACGAGGAATTGGGGCTGTCATCTCCTGAGACCACTGATTCGGGATACTTTCTTCGGTCGTGCAAAAAGAAGCCTGGAGGAGGTTTGGGGAAAGATTTGACTCCGGTGAGGAGGGGCAGGGGCCGAATCTTGAATTTCTCAAAATCTCAGTCGAGGGCCAAGAATGATCTGGGTGAAGGCAAACAACTCTCTATTGAGAGGGCACTTAGAGCGGTGAATGCCTGAATTTTTGTTAAAAAATGAAGATTATGTCTTTCAACTGTCGGGGTCTAGCTGGGCCAAAAAAGAAATCAGCCTTCAAAAGGGTTTTTACTCTTGAACACCCTGATGTGATCTTGCTTCAAGAGACTTTAGGTTTAGGGGTTGTCATCAAGGAAAGACTAGAGAGCTGGTTGGCTGGTTGGTCTTTTGTGACTCTGGATGTAAGGGGTCGCTCGGGAGGGCTGGCTGTGGGATGGAAGATGAGTGTGGCTAAGCTCAAAAATTCTTGGGGGATGGAGTCAGTTTTGGGAGTTGAGCTCTTATCAACTGATCTGGGTACTAGTATTTCTGTGATCAATGTCTATGGGCCTTATGCGAACCGAGCTTTGTTTTGGGATTCTACTCTTCAGGAACCCCATTTTGGAGGAGATTCGGTTGTTGTGGGGGGAGATTTAAATTTCACGTTGGGACAGTCAGAAGTTTGGGGACCACAAGCTCAATTGGATCCACAGGAAGGGTACTTTCTCCATAAATTGGTTGAAAAAAATATTTTGGATATAGAACCGATCAAGCTGAAACCTACCTGGAGAAATAACAGGGGAGGGGAGGCTAGGGTTGCGAAAATATTGGACAGATTTCTGGTGGCTGAGCAACTGGTGGACAGATTTTTTATGGTAAGGAAGTGGGTAGGAAGTGGGGGTAATTCAGATCACTTCCCTATCTTCTTTGAGATAAAAAAATGGGCCTATTAACCCACCCAACCCTCTGAAGTTCAACAAAATCTGGTTACAAGATGATTCTTTCAAATCTCTGTTCTTAGACATTTGGAGGCCTTTTGATGAGAACCTAGATCGAACAGCAGCCTTTCAATTTGCTGAAAATATTAAAAGGCCAAAAGGGGCGGTCAAGGACTGGGCTAAAGAAAAAAGACGGAGGGAGGAAGCTGAACTGAAGCAAGTTGAGGCAGATCTTCTGTTGATCTATGAAGGGGAAGGAGGGGGGTTTATGTCTCAGGAATCAAAAGATGATTTGATCAGGCTAGAAGGTAGAAGGAACACAATCTTGCTAGAGAAGGAAGAAACTTGGAGACTCAAAAGTAGAGCAATCTGGCTCGAATGTGGGGACGAGAATACAAAATTTTTTCATGCTTACACTCGGGGAAGGAAGGAAGCCAATACTATATGGTGCTTGAAAGATGAAGCGGGGACAGAACACTTCGATTTTGAAGGCAAAGCTAGGTATGGGGTAAATCACTTTGAATCTTTGTTTCGGGCACCTGCTCAGGCATCCATTGCGGAAGTTATCAGGGTGGCTCAGATGTTCCCGAGGTTTGCTGAGGAGGAGGATAACAGAAGGTTGATGAGACCAGTGAATGAGGAAGAGTTAAAGGAAGTCCTGGGAAGTTTTCAAAAAGACAAGAGTCCTGGTCCGGATGGGTGGACGATTGAGTTCTTTCTGGAACTTTATGAGGTCTTGGGACTGGACCTTATAAAGGTGATAGAGGATACTAGAGTCTCGGGAAGGATCCCAGCTAGTTATAACTCTACCTTCATAGCTCTCATTCCAAAGTCGGACAATCCAGCATCTCTTAATGAATTCAGGCCCATCTCTTTATGCAATTGTATCTATAAGATTGTCTCGAAAGTCATTGCCCGTAGATTAAAATTCATCTTATCAGATCACATTTCAGCTGAACAGTTTGGGTTTTTGGAAGGGCGACAGATCCATGAGGCCATAGGGGTGTCACAGGAAGGTTTACACAGTCTGAAGACCAGGAATATCAAAGGGGCAATCCTGAAAATTGATCTATCCAAAGCATATGACAAGGTGAGTTGGATCTATCTCCGTTTGCTACTAACACATTTGGGATTTGATATAAATTTCATTAGATGGATTATGTCTTGCATAACTACTGTATCCTTTTCTGTGTTGATAAACGGGGCGGCCTCCCCTTTCTTTCATGCTGAAAGGGGCCTCCGGCAAGGTTTCCCTCTCTCCCCTCTCCCTTTTCTGCTGGTGGCTGAAGGATTAAGCAGGGCTATAAATGAGGCAAATAGGGCTTGGCGGTTTTCTGGAATCCTTATTGGGGATCAGCTAGCTCTTACTCACTTCCTTTTTGTAGACGATATCTTGATCTTCTGCTCTAGAGATAGAAGGGATACCCGAGTCTTGAAGGAACTGCTGGATCTTTTCTCCAAAGCAACAGGGATGGATATAAATGTAGACAAATCTACTATCACTACTCATTTATTACGCCTGGAAGAAGAATTTGAAATCATTGAAATTTTCCCTTTTAAAACTTCAGGTATTGAGGGGGGACTAAAATATCTGGGGTTTTTCTTAAAAGAAAATTTATATTTGAAAAAGGACTGGAGGTGGCTTTTAGGCAAGGTGGAGAAAAGACTGCAGGTTTGGAGTCATAGGTGGTTGTCACGAGCTGGGAGGCTGGTCTTGGTTAAAGCTGTCTTGGAAGCCATTCCTGTTTATTGGATGTCACTCTCTTGGATCCCTAAAGGGATCTTGGAACACATAAGGTGGGTGTGCTTCAGATTTCTTTGGAGTGGGATGAAGGAAATTCAGGTGACTCCATGGGTAAATTGGAAGAGGATAGCTGTGCCAAAGGGGCTCGGGGGGTGGGGGCTAAAAAACATCTTCTTGTTTTCCCAAGCCTTGGCTGCTAAAGGATGATGGAGATTGATCAATACCAACAGCTTATGGACTCGGGTAATTAAACAGAAATATTTCCCATATGAAAGTCTTGAGGATTGGATTACGAGACCCAGGAAGTCACATACTGGGGGTTTGGTTATTTGGAAGGCTGTGGTAAGTTCCTTCTCTTTGATTGATTCAAATCTTGTCTGGGATGTGGGAACCGGAGTAAAGGTCCAAGTTGGAAGGGACCCTTGGCTGGGAAGTGAACAACTACACATTCTACCTGGTGAAGTTATTAATGCTTTGGACCTAAGGGGGATTACAACACTTGACCAGCTGGCAGACCACAGACCTGAGGATCCATGGATTCAGCATTGGAAGAGCGCATATATGCTGGGGTTGGAAGATCCAAAAGCAGGTTTTCTTGACAATTATATCAGAGGACTACATCTAGCACATATTCAGATCTCATATCAGGAAGATGCTTTGATCTGGGACTTGGATCCGGAAGGGGTCTATACTCCAAAGGTGGGCTATTTAAAATTAAGTGTAGAGGAAGGAATAAGGGAGGTGGAATGGTGGTGGAGAACACTTTGGAAACTTAAGTGCCCCTCAAAAACTAGATTGTTTATGTTGTGCGCCTTAGAGAATAGGGTCCCGACTTGGGACATCCTACATAAAAGGAGTTTTCAAGGACCCGGATGGTGTGCTATTTGCAAGAAGGATTTGGAGTCGACTACACACCTCTTCATTTCCTATCCCTTCACGATTGCTGTTTGGAAAGAATGTTTGAGCCAGGTTGGAAGGGACTTAAGATGGGAAGGAAACTCTGTCAAATGTGCATGGGAAAGTTGGTGGAGAACGGCCCCACTTACAAACTTAAAAGCTTTACCTCTTCTAGTTATCTGGGGGATTTGGCTAGCAAGGAACGGGGCTATATTCCAGGACAGAGATTTTATCCCCGAAATAATCAGTGCTCAAGCTGTGGGCATATTCAAAGCTTTACCAGAACATGTGAGGGCTGCAAATCAGATTAGAAATTTGGATTTTGAGCTGGACAAATCTCATCCATGGGGCTTCTTTGACGGTGCAGCTCAAAATGAAGTTTGTGGAGGGGGTGCATATTTATACTTGTCAGATTCACATTACTTCTCACTTACTATGGGGCTGGGAGCGGGTACAAATAATTATGCAGAAATTATGAGTCTTAAACTACTTCTGATATTTGCTGTTGAGAAGGGCATTAACCGGTTAACTGTTCTAGGAGACTCTATGAATGTTATCAACTGGATCAATCAAACACAAGATTGCAGAAATGTTAGACTTTCAAATATTCTCTCTTCCATAAGGACTGTCATTCTTTCTTTTGACCATTTCTCCTGCCGACATGTTTACAGGGAAAACAACAGGCAAGCAGACCAAGCGTCCAAGAATGGGCTACTCCTGGACTTTGGTATCTGGAAAGTAAGTGAAGTCAGGGAGGGGCAGAGCTATGAATTTTACCACAGACCTTTTGTGGACTAATTCACTACATTTTTATTATATCTAACAGAATCAAACATATGTACCTTTTATTTTATATGCTGCTACTGAATTTTCAGATGAAGATGTAACAGAATATAGTCCGTTGGGACAGAACCTCTCTCTTTTTGAAAACAGAAATGTTTCATATTTTGAATTTTGAAAGTAGACGTAACATTCTCATCAAAAGAACCTATGTTTCATAGGCCATGGAATTTCACTGACACAGTGAATACGCAATATGTAATTTTGATCTTGAAAGATGAATGAAATTACGCTTTTTTCTTTTTGAAAAAAAATGGAGAAATTGGCCCACCAATTCGAATTAGTGGATAAGGTTGGAGGAATTACTTGGAGTAGAAGTCAAGTAAGTACTAGAGTCAAAAACTGTTGCCAAAAATGAGAAAAGAGGAATATCTCAGGAAAAACAACATAAATCCCGAAAGCAAGAAAGTATGAAAAGCAGGAAAGTTTAGAAAAGAAGGAAAGTCAGAAAAAGAGGAAAAAAGAAGGAATGTGAAAACAAAGTAAGCAATCAAAGCAAGGAAAGTATGTCCACTCATGGGTGACCTATTCTCACAGGTCACCAAGGCAATTAACTTTCTCAATAGGTCAACATGAATTCTACAAAAGAATGCTTCCAACTCCCATGAACAACTTTTGATCATTGTTAGAATTTGTGTTTGAGAGCTCTAAGCCCTCTAGTTGAGTGATGTGCCTCAACAGTTATTCTTGGGAGATGTGCCCCAAGGTCCATATTTTCCTGTGAGTGTTATTCAGTTCCAGCAACTATTATTACAGCCAGTAACATCCATTTCAGATCATCATTGAAGAATTAATGACAGGTTGAAGAGGAGGCTACCAGTGCAGAAGAATTGTAGCTAGTTTTGGAGGAGGTTCACAAGTAGAAGAAGATAGTTAAGGAGGAGAATGCCCAAGACCTCTAGTGAGATGCAGAAGTTGTTATCAGCTGATATTATACCTGAAATTCCATGTGCAGAGTTTGACTTCAGACCTGAACTTCCATTCCTCTTCCATTGCTCGAGCTCGCTCAGCCAAATCTAGAGGTGTTTCCCCTGGTGGAGACAACTAGTTGAAGGAGGGCGCACCAATGAACTTCTGTAGCAGTAGGTGCAGCCAAATAATACCTCTTATTTGTAGAGGATTTGATTAGTACATCATAATGGAGATACTGTACAAATCCCTCTCTCTCTCTCTCTTCATATTCCCCATCAATGTAATGTAATTTGTAGCCTGTAAGGCACTATGTTTTGAGAAGGAAGCCACTGCAATAAAAGAAGGGTTATGTTATATCAATTTAGGTTTATTACTATTCTTATAATTATATCAGATCTTCATAACATATCAGAACAAATTATTCATTTGATGGAAGTCATTTATTAAGTTAAAATCCAAGACTAGCTCGTTGGGAGGTTTTTCTAGACTAGTTTTGTTGAATTTACTATAGATTGCACTCAGAGCATCCAATTGACCTCCCGTATGTTGCAGTAGGTTAATTATTCAATATAATTCACATATCAGTCCATAATTCAAGAATTTGGATGCCTTTAATCCCTGTTTGGAAAGCATGATAAATTACTAGCTTACCAATCTCGGTTGAGCTCTTGAACCCCAAGTCTTCCCAAACTTTCCAAAGTATGTTAAAACACTTTCTAGAACATTAATTGCACTTATTTGATTGATATTACCTCTTCCATTAACTCCTAGGATCCCCACCTGTCTAGTATGCGTATTTCAGCTGCCCAGGAAGCCTCGAAGTAGGCAACAATGCACATTGTTGTTGAAAAGTGAATGGTTACGGTACATGGTGCATAGGACATCTATGATCTGAGCTACTAACCTGCTGCTGCACCTCATGCCATACATTTTCCAGAATTGAAAGTTAACCCCACTATCCTCATCTCAATTTCCATTCCCCATCACTTACTTCCTCCTCTACTTGAGACAAAGATTGCAAAATTTACCAAGTAAAAGTTAATAAAAAAGGTGACATTGAGTTGATATTTTGGTCATATCTTGGCCAGGATATTATAGTCTGCAATGTCAGTCAGTCAGTAAGTTTGCAGCCAATCCGATGCACGTCAAGTTTGTATTTATGTAACCGTGTTTGTATTCTGTATGTCAAGAATTCTTTGGTAAAAATTTATTGCAATCTTTAATGTATCACAGTAGCTTCCCGGTGAAGCGATCTTAAGTCGGTGGTGATAAAATTCCTATATATAGAAGAAGATAATTGAAAATATGGGAGAGATGTGTGAGGGAAGAAGAGAAGGAGTGAAGAGCTGTGAAGTGTATGAAGATCCCAAGATCTGTAAGAAGTGAAAGATCATAGTAAAATCTCATCTCCATGTATTACGGTCAAGTTGCTCTATTTTGATACGGTAATATATAAGTTCATACTTTTATGAATTCATTTTCAAGAATGTTGAATGTTGCATGTCGCACATCTTCTCCGTATTTACTTGCGTGAATGTTATTTACATTTACTGGTTGTAAAAGAAATCAAGATTTCCAATATTTCACAGTGGTAAAAGTTGTTTATATTTGATTGAAAATCTTGTTTAGGATTGGGTTGTGCAAAGTTCATATTGCGAAGTTCCATTTATGCAAAGTAATGTATTTCGTGAAGTTAAAGAACTACGCATAAATGTGAAGTAAATTTATGAAATGCACAGTTGCGAAGTTAATTTATGAAATGCGCAGTTCATTGACCCGCAGTTAATCTGTGAAGTAAAGTGTTCGGCGAAAATTAGAAGTTTATTTCACAAAGTATATGCTAGGAGAAGCGAAGTCTTAAAGCGAAGAAAAATAAGTCTCTCATTTACTGTGCAATTCATCTTTTTAACTGCACGGTGTGCTTTTCCCTTGAGGAGCAACAGATGATCCATACGAATTCATTGGAGTACCACATTGCTTTTCCAAGATAGAGGAAGATTAAGACTCTATTCCTAATTTCAACTTACAGCAGTCACAATAATAATATTTTGAAATTACAACAAATATATTAATATTATTCATTTGCTAAGTTGTTTGTCAATTAATGATTTTATATTTAATATATTAATATCTATTTATTTTTGATATATTGTGAAAAATATATGGATCATAATAATATTATTAGTTACAAATTAGACATGGAAATAAAACATTTAATAATATTCTTAATTAAATATGAACAATATGGTAATATTTAACAAAATCCATATTATTAATGTAAAAATGTCTATTCACAATGTTATAAATATTTACAACTAGCACAGCCACAAGTAAAGTGGCCGGTGAACACCGATAGGTATAGCCAATTACCTAGTTTTGTGGAGATGGGTGGCTGCTAAATAAAAGTTAAACATTAAAATAATTAATATAAATATTAAAGTAACATAAACATTAAACTAATTAATATAAACATAAAAACAAATAAAATTTAATAAACATACCCCTTTTCTCAACCACCGCTTAACTGAAGCTTATTTAAATCCTAATAAAGATGCATTTGAGCATAACAAGATATGATGACTATGAAATGAATCCCCACTCTACACTTGTTACACTCACGTTAATCTTCTCAATCCACTCAAGGAAGTCCAAAATCTCATATAATATCTAAACATCTATCGGTGTAATAAAGAATGAGAATAATATTCTATGTAATTTTTTCCTAATTCAGGTGATGAGACACATGGAAAATGGGCGACAAAGTCCACTGATAGAAGAGGACGAGTTTTTATGGTCTTAGTTATGATGTTTATCTCCTCCTCTAGTGAGGGTTTCATCTTGCATATGTTCGCAACGTGCAACCATTGGACCATGATATAGAGATGAACACGAACAAATTGTTGGGAGTAATTATATCACCAACCTCTGTATCAGTTACGTCAATGTAATTCCACATAGTTATTAGTTCTATAGTTGCAGGGCTTGAGATCTGTACAATCAGTAAGATCAATATTTGTTAATTCGATGAGGTGGTGAGGCAATTGATACTCACATTAAAGGAATTTTGCATATAGCAATAATGGCGCTACATCCATCTTGTCCATAGTTTAATTTTGCATCCATTGAGTTGAATGCAGTACCATGAAGTTTCCCAATAGAAGACACAAAGAAAAGATTAAAAATTGGCTAAGTGTTGAGGAGCTCAAAATGTTTGATGATTTAATCCCTACAGTGAATAAGGAGTTGAACACGTGGAAGCAACCAAGAGTCAGTGGCACTATGTATCAGAGGTTTCAGTAGACATGTTCGGGCGGAGCCCTGATGAGTCTGGTCCAACAACCAGTTGGATGTCGACATGTGGAAGCAAAAGTTGAACAGTGTATCAGACCCAACATATTGGTAAATATTTTTGTGTGGATCAAAGTGAAGTCCGATGGGGGGAGACTGACAAAACATGTGTCTAGATATCAGAATCTTTGTATCGAACTTGCATAGAGGTGACAGTTAGGCAATGATTGATGTAGGAACCTCGAGCGATCATCAAGTAGATATATTGGAGCCGCAATGAAGCATGATGCAATTGAAGGATGATGGAGAGTCCTATTGGGACACACATCAACACATTGGAGTTATGTATTAGTGTGCACATTTGGTGACTAATTTGGAAAGGTCGAAATAGAAATTCCAATAGCCAATCAGATAGTGACATTTTCCATGATTTAAGAGTTTGTGAAGTTGAATGTTTAATTAGTTAGTAGTATTTTTTCTGGTGCTTTTGTCATTGTGCTTGTGAAAGATTTCAACTAGAAGAAATATTCTAGTCACTATGAAAATCATCGTGTGTATCAATATACAATTTTACTAGTTAAGAGTGATTTGAATTGGTTAGATTTCATTGTGTGCTCTATGTCTATGTGTTTGTTTATGTTGTTGGTGGCAGAGTTTATTTAAGCTTTGTATCATATCCTTCAATTGGTATCAGAGCAATTTTGGCTCTATTCCCAGTGATTTGGTATCGTAGCCAATAATGATAAAATCAGAGAAGGTTTAATGGTGTCAAGCTAATCTCCGTCGATCATATGTTATGGTTAATCAAGCTAGCATAGCTAAATAAATAGTCGTGTTTTTGGCGTTGAGCTTCACTCTGTTGTATAGAGAGTTTATCTAATCAGTTAGGTTGAACGAAGAGTTTTTTATCCATTGGAAGATTAGTGTCATAAGTTGTTTGGGTTGTAATCCCTAGTTTGTATGTTGAAAATTTGAGTCATCCTGGTGTAGGCTATCCAAGGATCGCTCCAATTGTGAGTAAGGTAGATTGACGTCAAGTCGAGTGTTGATGAGAGGTTTGGCCTAAAGGCCATTTGTTGTTTCTTGTTGAGTTTTTTAAGGGGAAGAAAGTCCTTGGTGCAACGGAAACTGTGAGTGTTGTTAGTGTTATGAGAGTCTTGTTTTTGGGTTTTGCTTATGCCAGTCTCTAGTGCATGTAAGAGATACTTTGTGAATCTTTTGGTGAGTTTGTTGGTTATTGGAAGCTATAGTCCAGTGGAAGTGTATCCTGTGTGTGGTTTATAGTACTCCTCATGATCAAGTTGAATGGAATTGGTTTGGCAGTATTTTACATGTTTCCTCATGGAAAGGGGTCATATCCTATTTCTGATTGTTTTCCAACTCAACCTATTCTAATAAAGACTCCTTATCCTTAATTAGCTCATCCATTCAAACTTTCAATTCTTCAACTTGTTGATTCGTTGTTGATTCTTTCTCTTCCAATTCAGTTATGCAGGTGTCAAAATCACTTCTTTCTCCATACATGATCATCAGCTGTACAGTTAAAGCATCCCTTTTAGTTTCCAGATCCTGATAATCAGACAATAATTTGTCTTTTTCAGCAACTGTGGCATCATGCTTCCTTTTCAATTCAATTCCCTCACCTCATGCTTTCACTAGGTTATCTTTTAGCTTCAACATTTTTCTTTGTTCCGCTCAATGCCATTCAACAACTTATCTACATTATCTACACTTGCTTGTGCAACTTCTACGTTCACTGATGCTATGAACTTGGAGTCTTTGTGGGTGCCTTCCATGATGGAGTTCTCTTGAATAGTGACAACATCAGGCTATGTGCCCATCTTCAATCTCTTTTCTGATCTTCTGGTGATTGTATTCCTCCTTGAATCAAAGATTATGGTGTCTAACTTTCCCACAGTATTTTGTTTGGATGGAGTGAAAGGGGTGAGCCCAAGCTCTACAAATGTGAGGTGTCCCCCAGTAAGCATGACTCTTGACACTCCTGGTGGGTCTATATCCATGTCTTGGGACTTGTACCTCCACCTTGTGCTTCTTCTCTTTTGACAGCTTCCTTGGACTTGTCCTCTTCCTCTTTTATCTTTTCTTCCTCGTCTTCTTCCTTTTCCTCTCTCTCTCTCTTCTTGCTTCTTTTGCCTATCTTTTATCTTCCTCTTCTCTCCTTTGTTTATCTCCCTCTTCAGCATTTAACCTCTCTGCCTCCTCTCTTTTTCTCCTTTATGTTGCTTCCTTTCGTTGCCTTTCTATTTATGCTTCTTGTAGCCTCTCGCCTTCTTCTCTTTTCTTTTCCAATTCGGCTTCTTTAGCAGTACTAGCAACATGACTAGGGTCGACGCCAATTTTCCGAGAAAAAATGTTTATTTAGCTCGGTCATATTACTCGCTCTCCAATACACCTCCTCATCCTTAAGGAAGTGTTTTGTGTATTCAAAATTAATTTTGCACGATGCACAATGTTGGGTGACCTTTTGCCGGTTATCATTTCTCATGAAAACCTTTTCTCCAAAATGGAACGCTTCTAAGTCTTTGATGAAAATTTTTGTGCCTTTCACCTTGGGAAATTTGTAGGCCCCAATAACAAATGTTAATGGTGGGAAAGAGGCCTTCTTATGCTCATTCAAAAAGCTTCTTATCCCATTAATAAAAACCTTCCTAACCGCCTCCTTTTGCACTGCAAAATCAATCACATATTTAGGCATTAGAGACGGGGCTTTGGTACCCCCATACATCCTGATGTAGGTGCCTTCGAGAGAATAGTAGTAATCTCCATACTCATTTATGACTGTCAGAGCATTATCAGATAGGAAATTTGGTTCTTCATTAAAAATCAACCAATGCAAAGGAATAACAAGTTCTTCACAAACGAGATTGTAGTAGCTTGCATATTTGTGGGACCATGTGATCTGATATGCCACATAAAGGGGGTATTCAACTTGATTCCACACACAACCCAGTTTAGGGAAAGGATGTCTGACCAGTATGCAATCCATAAGGTATAAGGACATGAATTTTTTTCTTTATTTTGGGTCATTTCTATTTGGAATATAGTTATCGTCGATGCCATGCTCTCAGAGATAATATCTACCCAATTGAAAATAGTGCCATGGAAGGGTATATGATACATCGGTGGTACCCAGTTGAGCTTGTATATGTTCCCATTTTCTCTACTGAAAAATATGCTCAACAACAAAGCTATGATTCTGAATGGTGTCGTCAAGTTCTGGTTGTCGTGTTCTTGACTCGCTCTCTTCCTTAGATTCTTTCCTAGGATCATCATCTTCTTGGCATATTCAAAGTGGTCTATATTCACACCTTTGATCTAGTCCTCCATCATCATGACTTTGGGTGATGGTAATTGATATGCCATAGCGATGCGACTGAGTTGGAATGAAGCAAATCCTTCCCCTCTTGTATTGGAGATAATCCTTGTGCCTATGTATGTGTAGGGTAGAATCCATCCGATGACTTCAAAACATGGGAAAAGCTATGGTCGGGTAGCTGCTTTATGGAGACCAGATTTCTTGACATTTTGATACAACATCATCTCTTCGATGGATGCATCAGGTACATTCTGATCTTTTATGAGATGATATAGTTCACCCCAATGGTATTCCAGGATTATTCTTGTCCCGGCTTTGGTGTCTTCAAATATAGTCTCCATTGGAGTGTCTGCAACAATCTCTATGTCAAAGTCAACTTCAGTTATCTTGAATTTTCGCTTAGCAGCTCCTTTTTGCATTTCTGAATCCTAATGAAACATTGAAAGTATGAGCGCATTATAATGTTAAAGCAATAGAATTAAGAAGCATGTAAAGACATCCCTTATCAATATTGTTTACAGAAAGATGAAGTCATAAAATTTATTATTTCCATGGTGCATGGTGGATGTTGGTTATGTTGGCTCTATTTTAAAATGTACACTTGTGTGCAATAGCCAATGTATAAGTTATTTTTCCTATGGGATCACACTAAAAGGTCACCAAAATGTCCTCAAAACATGGTCTCATTATCTCAATCATATTTCATTTTTTGAAGAGTTATTGCAAACCAGTTTGTTTTAGAGAAGACAAATAATGATCAAAAAGTAAAAAAAACCTGATTTTTTCCTTAACAGATTCGGGGTTCTAAATCTTTAAATATCATAGAAAGTTCAAGGTAGACAACTCATTCCAATCACTTTAGGTTGTCCAAACAAAAATTGTGCAATGGGCTGGGCGTTAAGCTATAAATTCTACTACTCTTAGTATACTTTTCCTTCGTCAATCAGACCTATAGAAAAAATGTGTTTTGAATCCCCAGGACTATCCTCTCTTGACAATGTTCACTAAACAGGTTGCGGCAATGAAAATGAATGAAAATGTTTCGTTGATGGCGAGGTATCAAGAGATGGCGGGAAGCGAAAATAACCAGCGTTGCAAATGTTCAGATAGCAAACAAAATTCTTTAAAACTAGGCCAAAAAACTCGGCAGCACTTGGTCAAAATTGTCGTATCTATTGAATCAACCGATAGTTTGGGCATGAGCAATTAGGGTTTTGTGATGGAGGTTTTACATTTGGAAGGAAAATCAATCATGGTAGGACGTGGAGGATAGGTTCTCATTCTACTACCCATGGTATACCACCCCACATAGTTAGGTCAACTGGAAGGAATCATATGAGCCATCAAGATGGATATCACAGGATGGTAAGTATGTCCCGAGGCGTTTCTTCGGACGAGAAGAACCCTAGAAATATTTGGCCAAGAGACCTCTACTTATAGTGCCACCAGAAAGCTATCGAAAATCTTTAACCCATGCCCAACTAGAAGACAAATAACGGTTTGCCTAAGGGATTTCGAAATATATATAAAAGAAACAAATACTTAGACAACCAAACATGTTTCAAACATGTGAAGAGTGCTAATGAAACGGCGTTGTTTCAAACACAATGGAAAAATACAGCCTACCTAGCGGTTGAATACTGGTCAAAAAACAAATGCTCAACGACGTTCGATGTCTATCGTATGATGGAGGCTCCAGTTGAAAACGGTGTTTGTAAAAAACTATTTTTACCCTTTACATAACCCCATCAACCCTAGTAATAAATCCATGAGAGCATATGCTGCAGGGGTCCACCAATCGATCAAGGCCGTTTTGGCATAAAACTTTTAACTATTCCCTTCTTAGGAATCGCAGCGAATTTGTTTTCGTGTCGAAGCGTATTGACACTTTTCCCATTTTTTAGCCGAAGCGTTTCACCGTGAATTGGCATTTGCCACCGAAGCGTTTCGGCATGAATTGGCATTTTCTGCCGATCCTTTCATGGGATCCCCTTTTAGCTCCGTGTTTTCCTTACTTCGGATCCTTTACCTTTTCTCACTTGGTAGGATTTGTCATTCGCCAACAACACGTTTCGACACCTTTTTTCTTTTCACAGTGATAGGTTTCAGTATGTTTTTCAATTTTACTCTGACCTTCCTTTTCCCCGACACCTTTTGTCTTCATGCCTCAACGTCCTTTCCATTTTACGCCGAAGCGTGAACTTACCAACTTTTCGGCGTGCCATTTTCTATTTCGGCACCAAATTTCAAACTTTCTGACCGTTTCAGTGGAAAATGGCATGTCACTTCAAAATAGGAACTTTACAAAGAAAACCAAAATTTCTCGGACCATTTCGGTGTGAATCAAGGAGTTGCTCCGACTGTTTCAGCGAAATTAGGGATTTGCTTCGACCGTTTTGGTGGAATTTGGGATTTGCTCCGACCATTTCAGTGGAAAAAACTCAAGTTACACTGATTTAGAGACTTTCCTTTTTCACTAGTTTCTTCCAAAAAGATTTCTAAGTGACGAAAGTAAACTTATCAAGCCAAACAAAATTCTAAGTAAACAAAAAATAGAAGGAGGGCCCCTACAATTTTAGCTAAATTTTGGGGATAAGGTTGCAGCAGAAACAAGTGGATAATCCTATTTCCTTTGGGTTTTTTCGTCTTCTATCACTTTGTAATTCTCTTTACAAATTTATTTCAAATATTATAGAAGAAAGACTTAAACCCTTCCTTGTTATTCATATCTCACCGGAGCAATTTGGATTTTGAGATGATAGGAGTATACATGAAGTTATAGGAACTGCACAGGAGTGTCTTCATACAATTAAATGGAAAAAATTCTAGCCAAGGTTATTAAGATTGTCCTGTCTAAAGCATATGAGTCATGACAGAACATGTTGGATGTACTTAAGCTTGGTTCTTATCTTGGTGACCTGGTTGTTACAAGTTGTAAACTGGATTTGGTCTTGGTTAACTTCTGTCATTTTTTCTTTACTCATAAATGGTGTAGCCTCCCCCTTTTGTATTCCATCGTGAGGTTTACGATAGGGATGTCCCCTTTCGTCATATCTCTTTCTGCTGGTTATGGATGGTCTTAGCAAGTCTTTCTCAAAGGCCAAATGTTGTAACATAATTGTAGGTTTAAGTTTTGGAGATGTTAATGTTACACATATCTTTTTTATGGACGATGCTCTACTCTTCCTTGGGGATTATGAAGAGGACGACCTAGTTGTTAGTGAGATGTTGGGGAAGTTTAGCTCTGCAACAGGAATTCACGTTAGCTTGTTATCACAATGAACAAGAGGAACTTTAGTTGCATACTTTTCAAGAAATTATGCCTATGGAACAATATCCTTTAAGGGATGGGTTCAAATATATGGGGTTTTACCTTAAATTTAACAAATACTGTAAAAATGATTGGGAAGGGTTTATCTCCAACGTAGAAAGAATAATTAATTTTTGGTGTAACAGGTTTCTTTCTATAGGAGGTAAAACTGTGCTTATACAATTAGTTCTTAATGCAATTCCAGCGTACTGGATGATAATTGCAAAAAATCCTAAAGGAGTTTTGAACAAATTGACGAACTTTTTTTTCACATTCTTAAGGAAATGAAAATTTGAATCAAGGATTCATTGGTCTACTTGGTCATCAATTGAAAAAATGAAAGAGGAGGGCAGATGGATTTTGAAGGAGTTACATAGTTTTGGAAAAGCTCTGGAAGCCATTTATCTACATGGAAATTCATTTCTAAGGAAAGAAAATGGCATTCAATTTTAAAGAACTGTAGGGAAGGCTCGATGTTTTGGAAAGCAATAATGGGATTTTATCTGGCAATAGGTGATCTATTGTCCTGGGATGTTGGAAATGGAAGGGATGTCATGATAGGCAAGGAAAAAATTGTGGGATTAGTTAACCAAAGGAGCCTTCCAGAAGGATTGATTAAGCATCTAAATGATAGTGGATATAATTCCTTAAATGACATAGCAGGAAGAGGAATATTGGCTAGTTTTGTTCAGGATTGGAAATCTGCGGTAGACTTGGAACTCCTGGAGAGGTGGACATAAATATGGAATAGATGGAGATCTAATATGAACAAAGGTTTTATCCTTCTGAATGAATATCTAGACTCATTGGCATGGACAGGAAATGATGAAGGAGGTAAGTACGTAGTTAACTTAGCTTACAAACTATTTTGGAAAAGTTTACATCCTCTAGGAAGTTGGTCGTGGAAATTTCTATGGCAAGTGTGTGCTCCTCATAAGAGTAGAATTTTTATGTGGTTGATTTGGAGAGGGAAGGTCCCGACTTGGGAAAATTTGAGAAAAAGAAGTTTCTGTGGTCCAAGTTGGTGTAGTCATTGTAGGTGTGATGAAGAAAGCATTGAACATTTATTTTTGAATTGCCCTTCTTCAAAACAAATTTGTCTTGGACTTGGGAAAAGTCTCCATATGAATCATTTGTGGGACGTTGTTTCAATAGAGACCAATTTAAAATATTGGTCCGAGAATTCAAATTTGAAATCTTTAAGATGCATCCCTTTTCTAGTGTTGTGAAGTATTTGGAAGGTTAGAAATACAACTATTTTATAGGATAGACCATATCCTTCTTTCTATGTCATTTCACAGGTACTTGCAACCTACACATTCTTTATAGATAAGGAAAGCAAGGTAAAGTTTGGGATACTGAAAGATACCAGTGCAGGTAAGGAGGAAGTTATAGGCTTCTTTGAAGGAGCTTATGAAGATCGAGAAATAATTTGTGGACTAGGAGGAATTCTCTATCTTTCAGAGAAAGAGTCCATTGAATTCAAAGCAAATGGTGGGATAGGAACCAATAATAGAGCTAAAGTCCCAGCATTGAGAACTCTACTGCAAATAGCTAGAGAGGAAAATGTGAAGAATTTGAAGATATTTGGTGACTTAGAATTCTGGATTAAATTTATGACGAAGGAGAAAATAATTAGGAACTTGAATCTACAGGGCATTGGCCAAAACTTGGACTCGATACCAAACTCCTTCATATATATCAAGTGTAATCATGTTTACAGGGAATATAATGAGTCTATTGATGCCTTGTCAAAAGAGGGCATTCTTTTTTCTACAGGAGTATGCTTGGTGACAAGAAGAAGGGGAGGACAATTGGAAAATAAAAAGGCTAAATATGGACTTCTGGCCTGGAAGTTAATGTAAACTTTTTTTTCTCATATTATTATGGTGTGATAGGTTTTGTAATATTTTCTTAAGCTTTTGGGGTGGCAGGTGCGGGTGGGATTCTTTTTGATCCCGAAGGAAATAAAATTGCAGCCTTCTCGTGGGGATTAGGTACTGAGTCTCCTCTCCCTCAGCGAGCTCGACACCCCTCCCCCCCGTCTCTTGCTGGCTCAGGCGTATAACTGGGAAATAATGCAGTCCGTGATGGTGGCCATAGCCGCGTTGAGCAGAACGTTGGTGGATATAAAGTTTGCAGTACCTAATACCTATGATGCGGTTTGCTCCAATGTTAACCAGAATGCAGAGATGGCGGCGGACATTACTCATGTGTGCTCACAGCTCTCCTGCCAAGACTCCAGGATTGACGACCTGGAACGAAATCTTTTCGAATTAATGGGGAAAGTTGACAGGTTGCAGGAAGATATGGCCGTTTTTATTGGAGCAACTCAGGGGAGTTGGGTGCATGAAAATCCCACGGTTAATCAGGAAATTAATCAGGTTATGGTGGATGCTTCTTCTGCTCAGCCAAAGAAGTATGGCTAGGACACAGCTCAGTCCAGGTTTCAACAATTTTGTTCATTTTGGTCAATGCATTTTTGTATAATCCTTTGTAGACAGTTTGTTAAGGTTTATTCCAGCTCCGTGCTGGATAATTTCAGGAAAACAAAGCTCAGAGCTTGTAATGTAATGTAGATAGAAAATATAGTGTTAGTAGTCCTAGACATCTCTGCACTCTTAAGACTTCTTTTGAAAGCTTGTAATGAATAGTTGTGCACAGCTTTATAAATATAATCCTTTACTCTGTTACTGTTAAAAAAAAATTATTTTCTTAAGCTTTTGTTATGAACTAAATTTAGAATATCAGGATTTATGTAAGAAATTCTAAAGCACTTGATGAAATGTAAACAAATGAACTACTATGTAGAAAGTAAGGAAAATTGGTAAAAGTGCAGCATGCACTTGAGGGATGTATTCTATATTTCAATATGAATGTATAGAATATGATTTTTCTTGTAGAAAAAAGAAAATTAGAAACTAAGCTAATAATTTAATATCATTATTGGGATGGGTATATTATTAACAATGATAACAAATTAAAATTGTATTTTTTGAAGTTTTATTTTAAAATCATATATTCAATCTTGAAAAAGCTAAAAAAAAATGGTTTAAATGAGCATTATAAATTAATGCTACATTTTAAAGTAAAAATAAATAAACAAGGGAAAGCTGCATTGCAACATATTCCCTTCCAAAGAGATGGTGGAGCTTTAATGGTTTTTCCTTGGTGCCTTATGTATCGGAGAGCAATAGACGTTAGGTAACCATTATGTATCGGAGAGCAATAGACGTTAGGTAACCATTATAGGGGCAAATGGTTTTCTCTCTTCCTGGCCAATAATGGAAAGGATACTTTCTAGCAGGATTCCTTAAATATGAATATTGATCTACGTTGGAGAAATATTTTGACAAAGTGATTAATACCTCTATTTAATCTTTAACTCGTTTATGCGTTTTTTTAATACAGTTTCTGTTGCAACATCTACCGATCCAAATATGGGATTGCCAAATATGTAAATAGTCGTATATTTATCATGTTAAATATGTAAACATTCGTATCAAAGTGAGGGAGATTATGGATATGCATCTAAAATATAATATCATTTGTCAAAGTTCTTATGTAATGTTTATCTCCTATAGCATGATATTATAAACCATCGTAAATACAATTTAATTATGATTATATCATACCAAAAGGAGATATGCAATGATCATTATTATGAGATGAGAGGACCTTCCTTGAGAAATTCAGTGAAGGCCAACGAGAGGAAGCCAAGCATGGTAAAACTGTTAGAAATAGTAATTACTTCACTTAATTTAGTTTTTACATTCAGTTAATAAATGCAACAGAATGCTTTACATTCATGCAAAAACTAGGTTAGAGCTTTTAGGGTTTTCCATAAGTTTTTAAATACACATTAGATTATTGTTTGTATTACATCAGTTGATCTCCGTTTATGAATAAAGATTGAAGAGCCATAGCTCATTCCACATTATCTTTGTTTTATTTCTGCCTCCATCCTTCAGTTTGGTATCAGAGCTTAGGAGAAGATCAAATTGGTAGCATAAATTTCCGGAGAAGCCAAAGCCGTAGCTTTGAAGAATTTGTAAGTTTTTTGAAGAAGTTTCACGCAATTCTTTTTTTTTGAGAAATTATAATTTTTTTTTTTTGGAATTACCGCGCCCTCCTTATAGTCCAAAGCGCGATAGTTTAGGGACTTACGAGGTAAAAAATTTCGGCACTACCACGGCCTCCCTATAGGCCAAAGCGCGGTAGTCAGTGAAGACCAGCGACACTTAGGGAAAGAGAAGATTTTTTTTTTTGAGAAAAATATTTTCTTTGTTATTTCATGAGAGTGAAATTTTTTTACTTTCACGAAGTTGATTTCTTTTACGAGATTCTTTGAGTAAGAATTTTTCTTTTTACAAAAGAAGAAGATATTTTTCAAATCTTGTTTAAGAGAGACATTATTATGAAAAAAGAGGAAGGAGATTATTTTGAAAAATCCAGTGAAGGACACCGCAGCGTCTATGGCTTCTAGCAACAATCAATCTCAGATTTATCCTCTTACAGGGAAAAAGGACTATGATGTCTGGGCCATGAGGATGGCGGTTTATCTCAGGTCAGAAGATGCATGGGAATATGTAATGTATGGCTATTCTAAACCTACAGATGATACAGTTTTTCAAGCCCTTTCAAACGCAGAAAAGGATGTCCTATGAGCGCACATGAAGAAGGATGGAAAGGAACCGCATCTCATAATGAATGCTTTGGATAACAACATATTTCCAAAGATATCAACATCATTTCATGCCAAAGAAGCATGGGATACCTTGGCAACCAGTTATGAGGGTGCTGGTAAGGTATAGACAGCTACACTTCAAAATCTGAGAAGAGATTTTGAAGATCTGAAGATGAAAGAATCAGACTCAGTAGATCCGTTCATGACCAAAGTCATCAGTATTGTTAATCAGCTTAATATCTATGGTGAAAAGATGGAAGATCAAAGGGTGATTGAAAGGGTTCTGAGATCCCTACCCCACAAATTCGAGTCGAAAGTTTCAGCGATTGAAGAAGCAAAGGATCTGAGTACTCTCTCTATAGACGAGTTGACCGGATCTTTACTTTCATTCGAATCCAGACTCAAAAGGAATGAAGAATCCTCTCTCGAGAATGCTTTCAAAGCACATGTCTCATTCTCAAGAGGCAGAGGAGGATCAAGAGGATGAGGCAGAAGTGGCCGAAGTAATGGCAATGAAGATCAAGATCATTATCATAACCATGAAGGCAGAAACTACGACAAAAAAAGGTCAGATAAATCTAATGTTCAGTGTTATTATTGCAATAAATTTTGGCATTATGCTCATTAATGCAAAAAGAAAAAGGCTGATCAAGCAAATCATAATGCTAATGTGACTAATACCTCTGAGGATAAAGATGATATGTTATTTCTTACATGTAATGCTGCACACGAAATCCCAAAGGGACTTTGGCTTTTAGATAGTGGTTGCAGTAACCATATGACAGGTGATAGAGGTTTAATTGTAGACCTAGATGAAGCAGTGAGGACAGAGGTCAAAGTTGTCACGGATGAGGTAGTCCCAGTTCTTGGCAAAGGAGTGGTCAACATTCTGACCAAACAAGGCCAACAAAAGACAATCTCAGATGTCTATTATGCTCCAGGATTGAAGCATAATCTGCTTAACATTGGGCAACTCACTGAAAAGAAGTACAGACTTGTCTTTGATGGATCAGACTGTGAAATTTATGACAAACCCCCAAATCGACAGTTGATCATCAAAATACAAGTGACTAGAAACGGGATGCATCCACTAGTCATGAATTGTAGCAGCAAGGTAACCTCTTTTGCTCAAAAAGCCACTTGCATGGATGATTATTGGTTATGGCATTTTAGATATGGACATCTTCACTTTGGTGGTCTCAAGTTTTTGTAGAAAAAAGAGATGGTAAAGGGATTACCCCCTATGAAGGAGCCAGAAAGCAGTTGTGAGTGTTGCATCATTGCAAAGAAGCACAGGGATAGCTTTCCTAAAGGTATGTCTCAAAGGGAACATGCACCTTTAGAACTTATTCATATTGATCTGGTTGGACCAATGCAAACTCAATCGATTGGTGGAAGCTATTATTTTCTTACATTTATTGATGATTTCGGTAGAAAAACTTGGGTGTATTTCCTCCGTTAGAAGTCTGAAACTTGTGGCAAGTTCAAGGAATTTAGGGCTCTGGTTGAAAAACAAAGTGGTTATCAACTCAAAGTATTGAGATCTGATGGAGGGTGAGAGTATGGATTAAAGGAATTTCATGATTACTGCAAACATCATGGAATCAATAGGCAATTCACTACAAGATATACTCCTCAGCAGAATGGTATTGCAGAACGCAAGAACAGAACCATCATGAATATGGCAAGGAGCATGCTGAAAGGAAGAAATTTGTCCCATGAATTTTGGGGAGATGCAGTGGCTTGTGCTGTTCATGTGATGAACATATCTCCCACCAAAATTGTGAAGAACAGAGTACTAGAGAAAGCATGGTCAGGTATGACTTGTAATGTTTCTCATTTCAGAGTATTTGTTTGTGTTGCTTATGCTCATGTTCCTAAATAGCTAAGAAAAAATCTAGACGACAGGAGTGAGAAATGTATATTTCTTGGATACGGTGAACAAATTAAAGCCTACAAGATGTATAACCCTATTACCAAAAAGGTTATTCTTAGCAGAGATGTTTTGTTCAAGGAGGAAGAGTCATGGAATGGAACCATAGCCAAGGGTATGGGAGATGCAATACCCCAACCAGAAGATGGAGAAGATGAGGAGCTGATTGGACAACAAGATCCAATAGCATCTTCACCAGTAGCAAACAATCCATAAAGAACACCTAGAAACTCAGTTCGAGGTGAACCATCAAGTCCACAATCAGGTAATGAATCTGATCACAGGAATAAAAAGACTAGAAGATTGATAGATATTTATGATGAATTGGATGCTAATACCAATTATGTTTTTATTGCTAGTGAACCTGTGTTTTATGAAGAGGCTATAAAACAAGAGCATTGGGTAAATGCTATGGACGAAGAGATAGATTCCTTTGAGAGAAATGATACATGGGATCTAGTTGACCTGCCAAAGAATAAGAAACCCATTAGTGTGAAGTGGGTTTATAAAACCAAACTGAATGAAAAAGGTGAGATTGATAGGTACAAGGCAAGGTTAGTAGCAAAAGGTTTCTCGCAACAAACAGGAATTGATTTTGGAGAAACTTTTGCACCAAAGGCAAGATTGGACACAGTAAGAGCAGTCCTAGCAATTACAGCACAAAAAAAATGGAAAGTGTATCAGATGGATGTCAAGTCGTCATTCTTGAATGGAATTCTTGAAGAAGAAATTTATGTGGAGCAGCCACATGGGTATGAAATAAAAGAACATGAAGAGAAAGTTTACAAGTTGAGGAAAGATCTATCTGGGCTCAAGCAAGATCCAAGAGATTGGTACAACAGAATGGATTCTTATCTCATCAAAAATGGTTTTAGCAGAAGCAACAGCGAACCAACACTTTACACAGAGGTAAATCAACAAGGATAGATTTTAATAGTTTGTTTGTATGTTGATGATATGATTTTTATAGGTGACCTCTCAGTGGATGACTTCAAGGTAGCTATGAAGAAAGAGTTCGAGATGACAGACCTTGGATTGATGAGGTTCTTTCTTGGCCTAGAAGTAGAACAGTAAGAAAAAGGTATATTTATCTCTCAAAATAAATATGCTAATGAAGTTCTTAAGTAGTTCATAATGTTTAACTGCAAAACAACACGTACACCAGTGGCAAAAGGTACGAAGTTGAGCAAAGAAGATTGCAGTCCCAATGTAGATCCAACATTGTATAAGAGACTTGTAGGAAGTCTCATGTATCTAACATCTACGAGACCTGATATTATGTTTGTTGTCAGCTTGATTTCGAGGTTCATGGAGTCTCCCAAGACTCGCATTGACAAGTTGGAAAAAGGATATTATGATATGTTGCAGGGACTTCAAGCTATGGAATTTTATACTCAAGCATTGAGTATGATGTTTTGACAGGTTTCACTGACAATGATTTTGCAGGAAGTTTGGATGATAGGAAGAGCACTTCTGGTCATGTTTTTCATCTTGGATCAAGGGTGATTTCATGGGCATCCATGAAGCAGCCCATTGTGACACTTTCATCAGCAGAAGCAGAGTATGTAGCAGCGACATCAACAGCATGTCAAGCAGTCTGGTTACGCAGAGTTTTAGAAGGTCTTCAACAGAAACAAGAAGGACCAACCACAGTTTATTGTGACAACAATTCAACAATCGCTCTATCCAAGAACCATGTTTTTCACCAGAAAAGCAAGCACATTGATACCAGATATCACTTCATAAGAGAACTTGTGAACAATGGTGAATTTCATGTTGAGCATTGTAAATCGATTGACCAATTGGCTGACATATTCACAAAGCCATTGGAAAAATATATTTTTGACATTCATAGAAATAATTTAGGCATTGTAAAAGTTGCAGTAGTCAACAGTAGTAATTAAGAGGGAGTGTTAGAAATAGTAATTACTTCACTTAACTTAGCTTTTACATTCAGTTCCTATTTAGACGTTCAGTTAATAAATGTAATAGCATGCTTTGCATGCATGCAAAAGCTAGGTTATAGCTTTTAGGGTTTTCCATAAGTGTTTAAATACACATTAGATGATTGTTTGTATTACATCAGCTGATCTCCGTTTATGAATAAATATTGAAGAGCCATAGCTCATTCCACATTATCTTTGTTTTATTTCTACCTCCATCCTTCAAAAACAACCATTCCACATTTCTGCACGAGAAGACATTATCACTTGTGATTTGCTCTCCGTGGAGAACCCCTTGAACATGGGTACCAGTGAAGCAAGTGATAGCACAACAATGCTTCCAAGAAATAGTGGAACTCCTCCAATGGAAAGATGAAAGAAGAGATCCTTACTGCTAGAAATCTCCACCCTGAGAGATGAGATGAATCCTAGCATGGCCAGTCTCCCATTTATGGTCTTTGGAGCTAGCCCACCAAAAGCGAAAATGTCCCCAAACATGGTGCTAACTTGCATTAAATGCTTGTAAAAGAAAATTGATATTGATTTTAAGAATACAATAGTATACTTCAGAAAGAGAAGCTCACTCACTCAAAGCCATTTCAAAGCCATTATATTGGTCTCAAAACACAAACATAGGTCTACCAACATTCTCATGGAGGCTTGGGAGGTCTGCAAACATAACAAAAGGAAATTATGGAAATGCGTTAAAGAAATGGAATGTGTAACTAGTTAGTTGAACTTGAACTTGATGTTGTTATTCTGTTGGTGGGTAAGGACCTAAACTTAGCAATGAGTTCCTCTCTGATAGAATAATATGCCTGCGTTCCTCATGAGCTTCCCCACATAGGCTGAACTCCTCGATCTCAAATTGTACGCAGATGCATAGGCTATAAACCGTGGCGAACTTGACAAGGTGAAGTTTACACCATTGAGGAGCAAAGTTACCAGAAACGAGAAACGGGAAACGGAACGAGAAACGTAAACGAAACAAGAAACAGAGTTGGGAGGTTTCGCGCATATAAGAAACGAGGAGAGATAAAAACAACAATATTGAATAAGAGGATGAATCTTGACAATTTGTAGGTAGAGCGATTCTAGGTAGAAGAAGAGAGGTAGAACAATTTGAAAATGGAGCATTAAATAGGGCTGGGTATCAATCTTAACTAGTATTCTGCCTATTTCAAACCAGAAGAATAACGGGTCCCCCCTTTGCAACATACTGAAGAAGCCTATCCACTATATCTTCCTTCATTTTTTTAATTTCTAGTGCAAGAATTGTTGTATTGTCGAACAAAACCACAGATAAAGAGATAAAGAATCGTCACTAGTAGTTCTACGCCGAGTAGCAATGAATCGAACAATAGCTTCATACACACAACCTAGCCTACAATTGTGTCGACGTGCAAATTTGGCCATGGTTGGTTTTATATCAGGACTCAACATTGAATAAGACTTGTCAATAACAAAAACCACATGATGTGGTATGCTCTTCAAATGGTCACAAACAAATACATGGCCATCTTCAGTTATGTGGCCAGTAGAGCATGCCATTGAGGCAGATCTTTTCACTGGAACATGCCATAATTTCTTTGTGCAGTAAGACCTTGACGAACTGCCCACAATTTCATTATGCTCCTCTGATTTGCAAAGATAACTCTGTCTGATCTTCTTCAGTACAAGGATCTTAAAACCACATTTATATTGATACCCATCATTCCTTCCAGTTACAGATTGATACCCAACCCTATTATATTCTAGAACATATTGAAACTACCACATTAACCTTAAAAAAAAAAAAGCGGTCCTTAGAAACGTTGAGAAACGAACATCGTTTCTTACGAAACGGATTTATGGTCGGAGAAATGGAAACGGCCGTAGAAAACGACGTTTCCCGTCAGGATTCCGTTTCTTAGCCTTTTTTGGAGGCAAACGCCTGCTCACGTTCCGTTTCCGTTTCTGGTAACACAATTGAGGAGCATGTCATCTTCTAATTTCTGGTTTTAGTATTTCCATACATTAATTTAAACTCTAGTCTCCTACCTCATAATTTCTTTAGTGAATCAGTTTACAATTCGAGGAATCAATTACCTAAGGTAATTTACCTTGACTCAAGATAATATGGTGGGGTTTGCAGTTCCATCGATGGCATAATATCCCCATTCTGGGTAATTTGTTCGCTATATGGAATTGTCTAAACCGACATCTATAATCGCTTATTTAAGTCATTAGTAAATCACCAATAGTAACTTAAATAATAAGAAGAGATCTCCATAGAGAAGTATTTTCAATGTTTTCAAAATTGTCCATGATAATTATGTTGTATTTTGTCGCTGATGAATTGTTGAGTGTGTTCTACTCTTACTTCTTACTTCTAAACAAGGGTGATCATTCTTGTATGTTTTAAGGGGGAGAAGGACCCATAATAAACAAAAGTTGTAGATGTGATTGTAGTTTTTTATGTCTATCACTTTTTTATAGTTTACAGTTTATAAGATTGAAGTTTGTTTAAAGTTTTTCTTTAAGAATTTATGTGTGTTTGAGTCTATTCCCTACATAGAACTACGAAGTCAATCTATGGCCAATCACCTGTCAAATTGAGGTCAGCTAGAACAAGAAGGCTGAGTGTAAATCTTAAGCAAATTGTCTTAAAGGACTGCGAAATTAAGAAATAGTAAATATGGATACTTATATTGTATGTGAATGAAGTTTGTGAGAAGGAATGCAATACTAATAATGTTGCATATGTTGAGAGAAAAAATAGATGTTGCGTCATAATATCAAGCTAAAATTAAAAATGATCTGAGTTATGATGAAGAATGCCTTATTGATGAAGAGCGGATTATAGTTGATATGTAAATAAAGTTGATAAATAGTTTGTTGGCTCGTAGAGAGAACTTGCTTGGACACGAAAACCCAGTGGATGAGAATCCAGTTGCTATTGCAATTGATGATGAAGAACATGTTGATGGTCCTTCTAGTGCAGAAGTTCGAGCATATTTGAAGGATGACATCCTAGAAGAGAATGAAGAAGAGTATGAGAAAAAAATTATTATTTTCCTTAACAATTTGCATGACTATGACTGTGCAAGTACTGAAGACAGCCAAAAAGCTACTGAAGAAAGATCCAATTTTAATGTTGTTTTTCATGAAATGTTTCAGGAATTGAAATAGATTCAAGAAAAAAATGAAGCTAATTGAAGATTTGATGAATTAACTGAAAATCCAGCCTATGGCAGAGAATGAGATAGTTAAGAAGATGGAAATTGTTCAATGAGATAGTTAAGAAGATGGAAATTGTTCAAGTTGCATGTGCACCAGTTCAAACTACAACGAAGAAAAGAAAACCAAGGGGCAAGCTGAAGTAGACAAGACTAAAGATAGATGAATACAAGGTTTGTAGATCAAAGAAAAAGAAGAAACTAAATTGTTAAACATTTTGTGAGTCGGCATGTCCACTTATCTGAGACCTAGACTAGCTAGCAATAATGTATTTTTTGTTTTTTTTTTAGACCTAGACTAGCCAGCAATAATGTATTTTTTGTTTTTTTAAAGTAGCAACTATTGGCGTGTTTAAAAATTAAGGAGTTGAAATTAATTTCCAACAACATCACCATCACCTTTATTCTAAATTTGTCAAAACAATTGCATTTAAGTTTTGATGGTCAATGAATTTAATCATCCACGTCCGTAGAGTTAAATTATATTGCTATGTGGCTAATTGTGGTGGACAACACATCCCCCATAGTGTTGTAGTAGATCGAGGATGCCTAGAGCCCTTCGGTTGACAGACCCATTGGAGATTTTATAAAATAAGTTTATGAATGGAAAACGGGTCACAAAATCAGGCATTGATTTCCAGCATTGTGCCCATGCTTTGTATTTCCAGTGACCGATAATTTCTCTTATATAATTTCACAAAAGGTTCTAAGCATTTCACCCTCACGTGCCCTCCTAACAATAATGAATTTAATTCGCATTCTTTTTAATTGAAATCTAAATATATAGATAATGATTATAAATTATATTATATTACACTCATGCTAATGACTTTTTTATTATATCATTGGTGCTTTTACAGGTAGTCATATTGGTTGGTGGAGCCCTGTGTAGAAAAATAAAAGTCTTCGATGTTTCGGGCTAAGTAGCGCAACCCATCTTCAGGAGGAGATACTCACGTTTCTCACACAATCTTTGCCACCAATTGTTTATTAATAATGCTTGTAACCCTAAAAATTAAAAGGTAATTCTCATGTCGGCCCATTAAGGTAAAGCATATTTTAATTTTCAGCATCTTTAATCTGGTTAATAATAGGAGCCCAAGATTTGCTTAATTTCCAGCCATCATCACGGTTAAGATTATTTGGGTGTTTTTCGATTTCTATAGCCTCTCTGATCCGTCTCATTGTGTAATACTCTATATTGATGATAACTTTGGCATTTTCAAGGGAAATATGGTGTTTAGAAGCTACTGAGTGTTTTGCCAAAGCGGATTGCTTTGCTCGGCTATGAGTGATGTCTGCATTATGCTCTTTTAATCTTGTTTGAATAGAGCGGCCGGTTTCACCAATATAAACCTTCCCGCAGTCACATGGTATAGAATACACACCCTTATTCTTGCGTGGATCAGTTTGATCTTTTGCATGGTCAAGCATTCCTTTTAAAGTGTTCGGAGGTGAGAACGCAACTTTTATTTGTTTCTTCCGTAAGATGTTGGCGATCTTGTCAGTTGTTCCTTGTATATAGGGTAGTTTTATATATTTTAAAACGTTGTCATCATTTTTTCCCTCTCTTTGCCTCTGAACTTGGGACTTCTTTATGGTTTTTCTGATTTTTTTTTCATTGTAACCATTACCTTTGAAAACATTAACCAGATGTTCTAGTTCCTGATCCAAATGCGCTGTGTCAGATATCCGTTTGGCTCTAATTGCTAATGTATTAATAACCCCAATCTTTTGAGCCGGGTGATGATGAGAGTCCGAATGAATATATTTATCTGTGTGCTTTTTTTTCCGGTATACTTGATGTGCCAATGTTCCATCATTTTCTTTGGTGAGAAGGACATCCAAAAAAAAAAGATTATTGTCTTCTTCGATTTCCATAGTAAATTTGATATCTTCCGATTGTCTATTCATGTGCCTCAAGAATTCTTCCAGTTTGTCTTTACATATATATAAACCATTTGGTTTTTATTCTATAAACCAAATAATATATAACAATGATAATAAATTAAAATCCTAATGGTCCAAATTACGATCCTCTTACTGCATGTTTTGGGCGAGGGGACGTTAATGATAATGATAACATTTGCCATGGCACATATTAGCAATTATTTAAATAAATGAAAATAATATATACAATGACGATAATAAAGTAAAAGCATATTTTCTTATCATTTTGTTTCTCTCTATATAATATTCTCATAAATTATATAAATATAAAATATAAACCTAATGATGATAATGCATGAAAAACTATAATATATTTATTTCACAATCGAGTTCATGCTTTCCTTAAAATCATAAATGGAATGATAATAATAGATTAAAAATAATATTATCCTCCGCCTAAAATTGAGGATGAGACGTGTCAACTAACACTCCAATATATTCTCCTTGGTTTATAACCTATCATTCCTAAGAAATTAAAATCGTATTTTTTTTTTTTTCCAAGAAAAAAAAGCGTAATTTTATTTCAAGCCGAAGCGATACAAAATTACATTCTGAATGTGCATAAACACATCTGAGACAAGACCAAAGGTCTTACAAAAAAAATAGAAACAATATTGTTACATAACTTTCTAGGAATTTGGGCTTTTATAGTAATCCTCTAATTTCCCTTTCTTCTCTCTCTTCTTTGATTTTACTTCTGTCCATCCCCCCTGCTGGGGTACTACCACAATCAGCTCTTTACTCGCCTGCGCCGCTGATGACTGAACAGAGGTTTTTTCTTTATCAGAATCTGAGTTTTCTGATTCATGTGCACGTTTTGACCCAGTTAAGGAATTAGCCATGAGGTACATGTTTTCCGTGAGTGTTTCCTTACCGGCATGTTTTGAATCAGAATGAGGTGTCTCCACTGTTTCAGCTTTATGCACTATTTCCTCATTGATCTCCTCCTCTTGTTTTTCTTCTGGTTCACTTCCCTCACCCTCTGAATCCTCATTAGTAGGGGGAGCATAATCTTCCTGCCATGTTTTCCCCTTTGTCTTCATCCCCTGGTTCTTTTTGGGATGCCGTTTTGCAAGAGGGCACGAATCCTGTAAATGTCCGGTTAGATGACAAAATCTGCATCTAAAAGCCGTGTTTTCATAGTCCAGTGCCTGGATCCATTTGTGCTTTTCATATATCAGTTTGATTCTATCAGGAAGACCTTTGCTAAGTTCTATCTCCACACAGATTCGTGCATAGGTAAAAAGACCCTGCTCATGTCGATCAGTATCCCTTTTAATGTACTTCCCAAGCAGATTTCCAATGTCTTCCAGGACTAAATGATGCCAGAAAGGAAGGGGCAGATTTGGCAGCCTCACCCATACCGACATTTTGGTAACCACCATAGTGTTGGCATCAAAATCGAGAAACCAGGGGGTTATGAAAAGCCCTGCTCTCCCCCAAAACCAGGGACCCTGTTCAATGATCTTCTCATATTCTTCCTTTGATTCAAACTGTACGACAAAAAAACCTTTGGAGCATAAAAGAATTTGACAATTTGTTGACCAATTTGTGTAGATCCAATTATGAAGATCATAAGATCTGGGCCAGAATCCATTAAAACGACAAATGAGAGCATTTGTTTGCAGATTACTGAATAGTTGTGTTACCTCTGTATTCTTGACCTCCAAAGAGGGGATATCGTCCAGTTTCTCCATGATATACGGCTTGGTTTGTGAAGAATGTTGAGCTGCTGTCGACTGTGCCCCCTTTGCACGAGCTGCATCTTTGTATGAAGATGGGCCTGCTGATCCTTTATTCCCAATCGATCCTCCCCGCAATCGATATCTCACATGCAGAGTGGAATTTTTTGAGATCTGACAGTCCTTCAACCTATCACCCTCATTCAGTATTTTTCCTCCGAACAGAATGTAAATGGATATTTGAGAGCGACCCTCTCTCTGCGCTATCATTGTTTTTAAGGTGTCCCCTGTATCATTACCAGAAACCCACACCAAGACTGTTTTCCCTGAAAGCATTTTTATAAAAATCTGGAAATTTTCATCCTCTACCCCAACACCAAAAGCAGTTTGTGATTCATACCATTTGTCAGCATGTGGATGGTCCGATGGTGTCCTTATAGAGCTCATGCAGCCTGATCTCCATCCCGTCTCTCCATTGTTTCCTACATTATAAGGGCATGCAGCAATAGTAATTCTCTCATGAAATGAACAGTAAAAAAAATATAAATCCACGACCTGTATTGTCGTCGAAAATGATTCTGTAGCCTCTCCACAGCTATAAAAAACCATTAAGGACCCTGCTCCGGCACCCCAGGTAGCCGAGATAATGATAAAATGATTCAAAAAATCCGATCCAATGGAGTATATTACCATCTCTGCCATTTGACGCTCCTCAGGTTCGTTTAGCTGGTTTGAAGGGGGGTCGACAGGCCATAGACACAGCGACCTCTTATCTCTGTGCTGGAGAAAACGCGGATGCCCGCCGCCTCTACAGAACTCATCGTTCCCATTCCTTCCAGTATTTAAGATTTTATTTGACTCAGAAACCCAGCTATTCTGGACTATTGTGTCGCTTCCTCTGCCTGGCCAAAGACGCCGGCAATCCTTCTCACCAGCTCCTTGAAGCGCCATCCCTGTAGAGTCCCGGCGGCCATGAACACCGACGGCAGCTAGGGCAGGGGATAGGGTTTTAGCCGCACACATATTTTCCAAAAAATCAAATACACTGTAACTACTACTCAAGTTTCCAAAAGGATTAAATCCATCCACCAAAATCGTATTTACAATGATGCTGATAAATTAAAATCACATGGTTATTAATTCACCATTCAATATATATGTAACTCAACATACTTTCAGTTGATTTACCATTTTTTTAGTTTACAATATATACTAGCATAGCTACTTAACTTGTGGTTAGTGAACACCAATAAGTTACAAGTTAAGTGTCATAAATAAGCTCCAGCTACATGTTACTTTCTTTATTTAAATAGGTTGTTTGTCACTACATGTTATCCATGCATGAGCTTCGAATTATCAATGCATCAACTACCAATTTTTTTTTGTAATTGTTTATTTTGAATTTTGAAAGAAGCCCATAAAATCAATGAAAGTACACTTGTCCCTTCCTCCTTTAATCTAAGAAAAAACATAGATGTTAGTATATCACTGTAATTATCCATTATTTTACAATAAGTAAAAATTAATATAGGTTTTATCCTTAGTTGTTACATTAATCTTTATTCCGAGTTGATTCACCACGTTCTCTTTCATTTGTTACAAGAAACTTAAACATTTCAATTAAACAATTATTATAAAAAAAAAAAAAAATTTCAATGTAAATTAGAGATCAATTTTCATTCTCCTTAGTTTACCATCCACACATAAAATTTAATCCAATATATATATATATTATAACTATCCATTATCAATGTAATTATCCATTATTTTACAATAAGTAAAAAATAATGTAGGTTGCATTCTCCTTATGTTTACATGTTACATTAATCTTTATTCGGAGGTGTTCTCTTTCATTTGTTATAAGAAACTTAAACATTTCAATTAAACAATTATTATACAACAATAAAACAATTCAACGTAAATTATAGATCAATCTTCATTCTCCTTAGTTTACCATCCACACGGAAAAATTAATCATATATATATATATATATAACATAGAATCCAAAATGAGATGAGTCTATGATGCAGGGGCATCCATCCTTAAGATTGACCGACGTTAATAGGAAGAGAGAAGTTGGCTGGAAGGGGCGACAACGACCTTCCAGGTGAAGGAAAAGGGCAAGTGTGTGAAGCCCAAAATGGTTAGATCGGAGGAGAATAGTCGACAGAGATGGTCGAAAAAGACTCGTCATGTTAAAGGCTAGGAATACTGATAGTGTGAGTCGCAAAGAGGATGGAGTCCTTTTGCAAGAAGGTAGGGGTAGTAGGCCCTGATGGTGAGTGGACGACAAAGCCAAGACAGAAGATCCAAGTCGCATCGAGTCAAGGCTAGTCGAAGGACTAGGCGAATTAGTGGCGAAGCTGGCGTACCTGATGCCAACTACATCGAGGTGGTCGAGGGTGAAGGAAACAAATACCAAAGGGAATGCCGACGTAAGATAGGAGGACAAGCTGGAGTGGTCAACGATAGGTTGAGTTGTTGGATGCAGGGGCATGGACACCCAAGGAAAGGAGTCGAAGGTAGATGACAGAAAGGCCCTGAGAATAGTTGACGACCTCCAGGAACAAAGTAATAGTCAACAGAAGCGAGAAAGTCTCGCGAGGATTCTGATCGACTATGGTCAATGGAAGGAGAGAAGTAAATATGGTGAAATGGTCAAAGGTGATACCGACCAGATAAGGAAGTTGTCGAGAGTCGTTGTCGACGACGACCGATAGAGACATTTAGAGTCCTGAGGAAACAAGCTACGAAGGTAGTTGGGAAGTTGTAGGAGTAGTTATGGCGGTAGTTACAAAATTCCAGGTTGAGACACCTGATGAAGAGGACCACCTACAGTATTTAATGAAGTTTGACCATTTCTGGAAGTAATCGAAGCTTCTTAGGGACGAGCCGAATGGACCGAGGATGAGTATAAATATATGTTCTAGTTCAAAGAGGAAGAGATCACTACTATAGGCTGGGAATGGTTAAGGAAATTTTTAAAGACAATATTAACATATTGTCTTAAATATTTATTTTGAATTGTTTTTATTTTCTTAAATTGTTTTTAAGACAAATTTTAAGACAAAATTATCATCAAAATTGCTTTTATGTTTTAAGTTTTTTAAGTTACTATTTTTTTATCACAAAAATTGATTTTATGACAGAGGTAAGGCAATTTTGGGTTTTGCATGAAGCTTTTGCTTTTACGTAGGGGTTGTGAGTGAGATGGCCTAGGTGGTGATGATGAGCACTTGGTTCAGTCGAAACTTCAAATATCAATTACATATTTGGATCTTCAAATATGTAGTTCTTAAAGCTCACTAGTTTGTTTTCTCTAATATTTGCAAAGGAACTCAAGATCACAAGTTTTAAGCAAGCATGGTAACTTCTCGAGTGGGAGGACCTGCAAAAGATGAACTTGAAGTATTCGTGGAGAGATGCCTAAGATCTTTTGGAGGAAACCCTAAAAAATTTTCTACACACTGGTGGAAACCTCCCACTATGAGTAAGATTATGGAAGGGAAAGGCATTAGAGGCCTGCCTCCTTGTTTCATACTCACAACATTATGGATAGACTCTCACCTCACTATGTGAAATGGAGAAATGATTATGGTATGTTGATTTTCTCAATAATTGTTATATAACCATTAACTATAAAATTTTATGTCCATTCTTTTGAAGGTCACTTTGATATCAATTTAAATTAATTAGCCCTGGATATTTAGTTTAGGTCATTAGAGGTGATGAGATACCATAACCAATACCATTAACTATAAAATGGAGAGCGACTGCTTTATAGGTAAAAGTCTAGGGTTTTAGGGCCTTACACTTTCTTATGTATCATATGTTTTTATGTATGTATTTTTAATGGTTCTTTTTTGGAGGATCCATCAAATTGATCTTTCCAGCAAACAAAAAATAGATCTTGAGACCCTCCAACGCTTCTAGACAGGAAATGTATCCCAAGTGAATCTGGATCTAGGTCCATGGAAACATGGATCCTAGGTTCTCCATAGGCAGATCCAATGATTATGAATAAATATCATACAACATAAATACTACAATTGTAAAAAACATATGACAAAAGGTAAGTTTTGAAACCTTGAAGGTTCGTTAACCATCCATGGCACTCTCAAGAAATTTTATTTCTGCCTCACATATCGCTTTTAACTCAAAGAGGCTAAAATTTTTACTTTCACAGACAAAGCTTTACAGTCATTTTATGCAGAATAAAACGGCTTCTCAGCCTACTGAATCATCAATGCTACCTGCTAGAGCCTCTAATATTGAAGTAGATTCGGGTCAAAATGTTGATGATGCAAAACCGATGGAGTAAGAAGATATGGAAGAAACTGCATTTAAGGAAGAAGCCATTAGATTTGCAAAGGATGCGGTCTTTGAACAAAAAAAAAATGAGTGCATTTGATGATGAGTGTTTAAGGTTTCGTGAAGCTGATAGAATGACACTTGAGGGTGTGGCTGAAGGTTCTGGCAACATGGATTTGCTCAACCTGTAAGCTTTTAGATGATAAATTTCCAACCTAGCACTTCAATAAGTTTGTTAAGTGCCTCCTTGCATTGTTGTGTTTTTGATGCGCTTTGGAATCTAAATTGCCTTGGTCATCTTGTCCTTTGTAGTTAATCAATTCCTCTTACCTCGTCAATGTAAACTCCAAAAATGTTCCGAGGTGATATGAAAGAGTACCAACTTAAGGGTCTTCAATAGCTTGTAAGGGTCTTAAGGGTCTTCGCACTAAATGATGGAATTCAACGATGTCACAAGCAGTGCCTCCGCTACACATACAAATGCAAAGTGACCTCACTACAAAATCCAACATGCATCAGTGGCTTATAGGTAATTAAAAGCATATCATGTTATCTTATGTCAACAAGAACTAATTACTTATGGAGGATGGCCATCAGTGTCTTATGATTACAGATACATGACAATTTTTTTATTGAATATATCTATTGTATTAGTCAAATTTCATCAAAAGCACCATCCTGATTTTTGTGTTAAAATATCTATACATCTACTAGCAATAAATTTTACCTCGAATTTTTTTGGTATAAATAAAATGTAAAAATTGTGTTGATTAATCTCGATTCTAATTTTCTATTACTCACGAGCCCCGTTTTTTTGCACATTGATATATGGAATATGAACAGTTTGAGCAAAACATTTAAAAGGAAATTATTTAGACGTTATTGGCTCCCAATACATCAATCTATTTGATAATCAAGTTGAGTCGTGAGTACTTATCTTTAAACCTATGTATAGTATGAAATAAATCATGATAATCCATTACAGATACATGGGAAATTTTTCATAATCCATTGTTATTGTGTTTATTATTAACCTTGCAAAGAGAGTTTTAATTGCAGGAAAATTATGCATGTAGACATTCAACACTTATGGTATAGTTAAAACTACACAATGATTATAATACTATCCAATAGTTGACATATTTACATCTTTACATCAGTGGGGGACGCTGCAACACGATCCGAGAGCGCCACAAGGCCCCCAACAGATGGGGAACAGTTCGATAGGAACACTCAGATGAAGCTCATAGTGGTGGGGATTCCATGTCGGCTGACTGTTATGATTAACATGACCCTTTTTGGTGACTATTGGGTAATCTTTGTTTCTTACCTAAGTATGTGACCCTTTTCCAAAATTTGGCAAGATGGTGTTAACTTTTGGAAATTTTATTCTCATATCAATCCATAAGGAATTCTATTTAAGGGTGCTAGCTCAATGGTGGTTGGTGGTTCGATTCCTCCGTGCCCTATATATATTCTGAAAACTCTAAAAAGAGATAAATGACTAAAAAAAAGACCAAAATTTGCATATCAACGACAACTAGTACAACATGAGAGATAAGTGACCAAAAAGATGACCACTTTTGAGTTGGAGATAGCTGGTAGCAAATTAGCGGTCATTTATCACGTGACAAAAAATGTGGTCATAAATTTGTTCATTAATTGTGACAATTAATGACAAAATATATGACCGAATATATGACAACAATATAAGCTATAAATGACCAAGCTAAATATGACCACATTTTTGGTCGCGTGATAAATGACTGCTAATTTGCTACCAATGGTCACCAGCTCAAAAGTGGTCATTTATATGCGGATTTTGGTCATTTATCTCTCATTTTGTACTAGTGATATTTGACCTTATTTGTACCTTCCCCACAATGGTTGATTTACTTTTGGTCCTTACACCCTGTTGTTTATTGGTCTTGTGGTACCTTGTCCTTGGTGTGTGGTTGATAGGGTCATTTCTCCCATATTGTGTTGTTTGTACCACCCTCCATACCTTAGTTAGGAAGATTGCTTGCTATCATACCTTTTAGAGGTCCTATTTGAGTCACAAGAGGCAGTTACAAGGAGATATTGCATATATTTGATATTATTTGACCTTCTATTCCCCACAATGGTTAATTTCTAACTATTGCTACAAATTACATGTTACTGAAGATTACTTTAACATAATGAGCCAATTGGTAGTGTTAATGTGGAAAAGTTGAAAGAGATGAAAATTATGTTTTGTTACTGTTGTTTTATTTAGTTTCAGTGGTACTTGTTTATTAGATGTAATAAAGGAAAGGAGTTTACCTGCACCTAGGCACTACACGTCTCCTTATAAAAGGCTCTACATGTCACCTTATAAATGGTGCTCTTTCTTGAGGTCTTATCTGAACTTTTTTCCCACGGTGTAGGCAGAACCAAATAGGTGTTTGCTAGATCCGTCTTCCTCGAGCGAGGGGGTTTTAGGAAGGATAGAGGAAAGTGAGACATCCAATAGGTCTACAAGAGTTTTATCAACTATATGTCAAAATATCAGAAGAAAATTCCATAAACGCATGGAATTTTTTCTCGCTGAAGGGGGGCCATGTTCCTATGATTATGAGACTATAGGTGACATTGAGGTTCTCTTGAGGTACAGACATATAGTGAAACAATAGGTACCCAAGGATCTTCCTCAACTGAACATATATTTTTGTGTGAATGATAGGATATATCAAATTGCATCGTTGTCATTACATGGTTTGGGGTTGTTTTGCATGGATGGCATAAATGTCAGTTACAGCAGATGTACAGAATTGATGCAGTATGTTGGACCCTATTACAACTAAAAGATTGGATGCGGCTGGTCCAATATACACGAAGTATGCGTAGATATGGATTGTCAACAAACTATTTACAGTTGAAAGACAAAGATCAAAATAAAGGAGCAACGTTGTACATTGATGGAGGCCAAAGGACATAGTAAATATTGCGTGGTTTATAAATAGCATACAACCAGGGTCTATAATTAAGCAACCCAACTGCAAATTTGAGGGGCATGAAGGAAACCGTGTTTTTTTATGCGCGATTAAATCAATAGCTGCAGGGGAAGAGTTGCTTATTAATTACAATTTGAATAGAGTGGATACAAACATGGTTACTATGGGAGTGGTAAATCTAACAATTTACCCAACCTTTTATTAATGAATTTAACATCTTAAGGATTTTTCGTTAGTTTATTTCGTTTAAATTTTCTATATTTACTTTGCAGGGTAGTGATCAGGGAAAATCCTGGCCAATAGATGGTCAGAGGAGTACAACTTCCTCGAGGCAGCATGTATACATCTTTGTAATAGTAAAAATATAATAAGAAAAATAGTTTTTTTTTGCTGTGTTTATTCATTAGTATATTCATTTGGTTTATATAATGTTATCTATATTTGATGCAGAACATTGATCAGGGAAGCCACCAGGATGTTGATCAGACGAACGCACCCTCGGGGCAACATGTAAACCTGATTGTAATTTTACAATTTAAATATGTCAAAATGTTTTCTTATTATATTGTTTCAGTGAGTATTTTGGTTTTGTTTAGGTAATTTTTTCTATGTTTTTGATGCAGGGTTCTGTAAGGGGCACCTCCGTAGGAGTAGATCATACCAGACTTGCCTCAAGGCAACAGATATACATCTTTGTAATAGTAAAAATATAATATGAAAAAAGAGTTTTTTGTTGCTGTGTTATTTCATTAGTATATTCGTTTGGTTTATGTAATGTTTATCTATATTTGATGCAGAGTGTTGATCGAGGAAGACACCCTGCTATTGATCAGATGACAACAGCCTCGAGGCAATAGGTAAACTTGATTGTAATTGTACAGTTTAAATACATCAAAATGTTTTGTTATTATATTGTTTCAGTGATTATTTTGGTTTCATTTAGATAATATTTTCTATGTTTTTTATTCAGGGTTCTTTAAGAAGCACCTCCCTATTAGTAGATCGGGGCAGGTCACCTATAACCATTGATCCGATGAGTAGATCATGATCCTCGATCAGGCAGGAGGTATAATTCATTGGAATTGTACCAGTATAATTTGTAGCATTCTGTTTTTTTTATATGTATTTTTAGTGTATCTATTGGTTTCGTTATGATAATGTTTTCTACTTCTTTTTTGCAGGGGGATGATCAGGGCAAGTCCCCAGCTGTGGATCTGACGACACCATCATCCAGGAATCAGGTAAACCTAGTTGTAATTTTAGGAATCTATCATGATATATATGTTTTGTTAATATACTTTTTTCCTCAATCTATTGCTTTCACGTCAGTAATGTTTTATATATTTGTGTTGTAGACCAATGATTCGGTGTATGAAACAACATCACAACAATCAATAGATTTTGATGTGGATGATTTATTGGGTGGTGCTGACATTGGTTATTCTCTAGACCCGGTTAAACTGATAGAGAAGACATTCAAAAAAATTAATGCGGATATCCTTCGTCTGCTATTCACTATTCTGCAGACAGACGAGATTAAAGCCAAGGTTGAAGTGTTGGTAGAGAGGTCTCATGCCTTGCAAGTAAGTTGCAGAATCTTGAATCATAATATAAATTCATTTAGAACTTTATAATTTTTACTTTTATATGATAGTGAACTTATAAAATGTGGTTTGTATTTACAGGATTTTCTGGGACCACACACTAGTGGTCAAGGCGATGTTTGCCCCAGTGATGCTGTCGAAATGTAATCACATGAGAAAATGACTCCACGTACATCAACTCATGTGCCATTGTTTTCGATTGAACAGTCGGAAACACATTCCGCGACACCCCTGAGGCCAATAGAGAGTGCACCCACTAGTGACCGACACACAAAAGAAGGGGTCAATGCAGAACCTCATGCTAGTATTTATATTGTTGAAGCAACATTTCCTGGATCTTCTCGTGTCACTAGCACAGGTACAATACAGGAAACATTTTTGGTGGACGAAGATCTCGTTCCAATAAAGATAGAGAAGATCCCAGGTAATTATACATTGTTCAAGTTAGCATTTATAATTTGATTGTAATATACCGATAAAACATTTTTTTTCAACTAATGATGGCATGATCATTTTGCAGGAAATGATGTTTTCTATAAACATCTAAATGATTTGTCCTTGGAGATATCCAGGACCACCATCCACACAAGGTGGGATAGAAAAACAAAAAATTTAAAAGATGAGCTCTTTAATAGGTTGGTTGGCCTGTTCGAAAACGAGACCTTCGATTGAGTTGGAGTCCTAAAGAAGGCTGGACAACATATGAATATTGTCCGAGACCAATATAGGGTTCACTTAGAAAGGAACCCTAGGTATGAGCACCCTTCGAGGATTCCATCAAGAGAGTGGAAAGCCCTTGTGGAAGATGGAAAGGAGAGGGATCTGAGAAAAGAAGGAAAGCTACCACCAGGAATAGGGAGGTATGCAATACTTTCCACAATGTAATTCTAAACCTTATTATTATTAATTTTTATATCGAATTTTGAACATATAACGTATTTCAACACTTTCATAAGCTGTCAGACACATCAAAGGTCACAAAGGAAAGACTAGAAAAGATTGGTCATCACAAGCTTGGGCTTGGTGGTTATTCGAATTTGGCGGCACGAATTGTAAGTATCGGAAAACCAATAATGCATCCAAATAATAAATTGCAAATTATTTTCATTTTATTGCGCCGCAAAATGTAAATTAATGACGTTATGCAAATATGTAGGCCGACCAATTCAAATAAGTACCCACTAAGGAAGACTTGAAGCTTGGCTTCTAGTACAGCTTTGAAGCTGTTGTTGAACGTCAAGAAAGCTTGTCTAGGAAAACACGGTCTTCTGGTGATCCATCTGGTGCATAGGTATATAAAATATATATGTTTTAATGAAGATTTATTACTTGTGCAATCTATTCATTATAAATAATTGACATAAAATATTGACTCTATTTTGAGCAGGAAAGCAATGATCCCATTAATGTCGAGGATGGACAACAACAAATCGAATATCATGCTTCGAATCCTGGTAATGAATTTATTCATATGCTATAATTTTATATATAGCATTGCAGATCGTGAACATTAATTGTACTTCTCCATATTTAAACTGTAGAGCATATAGAGGGTCACACTGTACAGGTAGAGCATTGGCAGGAATATGAAGAATATGGAGGCCACAAAGGTAAAAAAAAACCTTTGTAATGTTTTTTAAAATGAAACACTTGTCATTATAATTATAACAAAATATATCGATGTAACATTTTCACATTGTTGCAGCAAATCCAAACCCCTTGCCGCAAAATCGATGTCGCGAGCACTCTACGAGGAAGACATCACGAAAACTTAATGAAGCAGCAAGAACTAAAGGAAAAGTTCCAGAAGATGAGCTTCTTGTTGATTTTGTAAAGAGAAGAAAAAATAGAAAGAAGTAAGAAATATTGCGGAATTATTTTTGATAATATTATGTCCTGCATGATTTTTTTCCTACTGAACGAATGCATGGTTTAATGAATGTTATCTTTTATTGAATGAATGAATAAATGTGCTGACTGAATGCATGAATGGTTTAATGAATGTTAGCTTTTACTGAATGAATGGTAATTTTTTTTTATGATGAAATCTTGATGAATTTGCACGTAATTTTTTTTTTCAAGTACATTCATTGGGTATGGGGAATTGAGAATGATGTGAGGGGGGAAGGGACCATAAGAGCTTACACCTTCACGTGGTTGGCCCTGTTCAGTTGATAATATTAAATTATTTTCGAAACAAAGAAGAGCTCAATGAATGGTTACGGTGCTACCTTTCTACAACCCACTAGCGTGTCATCTAAATTTTGACAATTTCGCGGGGCTTGTTATGAAACTAAAGCATCTTATCCTACTTTCCAAGCCTCTGACAAGGTAAGGAATTATCCATTTCCCACATTTATTTCTTTGAAGCATTATTGTCATAGCATGTATTCCATGACTTATAAAATTTCTTTTGGTGTATAATTGTAGTGTTGAAATTTTACTATGGCTATTTCACTCATCCCTTGGAACTTGTTATAGATAGCCTTGGGAAACATTTTGAAATTTCAGAAGAAAAAATGGCATTTTGATGTGATCAGTGGTATTATATACTTTGATTTGGTGTTGTCCATGTTTCCTCAGGTGAACTCTTATTACCCATTATTTTAGTTGAATATGATTGTAGTCTACATTATTAAATTAAAATGTTCATCAAACGTAAAATCATAATTATTAATTTTGTTTTTCTTCATTGAGACTACTGAGACTATATTTTTTTAGGTTCATTTCATTATTTTTATTAACAAGAAAATCTTTATTTGAAGGGTCCTACCATGAAATTATTGCAACAGGAAAATATTTGTAGTGTGTTGAAAGATGTTTTGAAAGGTAAAGCAAATGTAGACATTGTCAAGATCCACAAATCAAGGGGAGTTGTTCCAAGAAATTATAAGTATCGATAACAGATGCATATTTACCGGACACGGGTAAGAGAAATGATGCAATATGACATACTTTTAAATTCTAGCTGCTTTAAAGCATTTTTATTTATAGCCATCCATTTTCATAGTTCTTTCAAAACTATTGGCATTTTTTGTACACAATTATAGAGAAGGCAACTAGTAAATTATTGAGTCCAAAAAGCATAACATTGTAAGCAAAAAACTCCAATCACTGGTAAAGGAGGTATTTTGGTTGTCCTCTTTTTCCATCTTTACTTGATGGTATTTAAAGAATAAATATGTAAAAGAGCATGCTTCATTTCCCACATACATGAATAAATAACTTCTAAAATCCAAATAGACCTTGATACCATCCATATCTTTCTTTCTCTAAATGACAATGTGGTTAATCTAAATAGACTCTTTTGTAGGAAAAATAAGACCTATAACCATCTTTCCCTTAATCTCCTTTTTCAATTGTTCTTTAACCTTGTGATTAAGATGATAGATTGATGTTTAACGGTATTATCTTTTGGTCACAACTCAAATTTCATTTCCCACAGTTCTCCCATGATCCCAACTCAAAAATCAACTCCACTAGCTATGCAATAGATATTGACCAATGAAGAAAACACCAGATAAGAGAGACTAATGAAGTAGGAGATTGAGAAAAAGTTTGTCTTCCACTACAGGTCATCGTCTTAGTCCTGTATTCTCACATATTAGAGATGTGGAATGGCCATGCAGACTTGTCTCAATGTGGGCCTACATAGAATATATGAAGCCCATACATTAAGGTTGTGTAAGCAATCACTTTGGATGAGTTGACAACTACTCTAATTGATTTGGTCAAGACTAAGTCTTTGAGATAGGAAGGTATTTTTTGTGCATTCTATAAGGCCACATGGAACTTTGGCAACTCGAACTTGTTATAAGCACACAAAGAAGTTATGCACAGGGAAATTTTTAGGGGCGAAATTTCGCCAATTGGCTATTTTTTTAGCCTTTTTTCAAAAAATAAATTCGTTATTTGGTCATTTTTAGTCTCTAATATTGCCTATATTTACATAAATTATGCTTTTTTATCATAATATTCATCAAAATTTACAAGTTTCAGTAGTAAATTGTATGTTTCATATTTAATATTCGCCTACCAATCTATCTTTATGCTTTTTTCAATCCAAAATAATCACCGAGAATACTATACTTAAGTATACTTTTATTATACTTAAAAAATACCCTGGTTATGCATTATAAATCCTTTCTAGCAATCATTAGTTTTGTGTTCTATTTTCTCCATAACCCTTTCAAGTTCTTTCATTTTCGTCCACTTTCCCTCAGCTTTTTTATATTCCATCTATATTTTTTGATGGAATTTCCTCATGTTTATCTTTCTCAACCTCCGCTGTGCCATTTTTCTACAAGTAATAACTAGTTTGGCACTTGAATGGATTATCAAGTTTATAACTTGTGTCATCTTTAATATCTCCATGTTCTCTCTTCCCCTTGTTGTAATTTGTCTTCATTCAGAAGCAGATGGGCTAAGTCATCAATACTTTTCATTGATAAATCTTCCAACACCTTTACAGAAATGCCCAACATTGTAATGCTATTTTCCTCACTTGTAGGTTCTTAACTTAGAAGATCAAGCTCCTTGTATATTTTATGTCCTTGAATAACCATGGCTCAACATTCTATTACATTTGGTCTAGATTATACCAATGGAAACATAGTGCCTGAAACAACAATAGATTTTGGGGAGTGAGATAACCATGAATTTCCCCATTTAAAAATTTAATGGCATTTCTGTTGATTTAGCATAGAAGCAATATGATACGCTGTTATGAATCATATTCATATCAAAGCAATGTATCCTTAGTCATTATAAGTTTAAGTAGTTCATCTATGGGTAAGGATATTATTTTAAATGAGCATACTCAAGATCAAAATATACAACTAAGGGAGAATCTACGACAATGAGAGAATATTTTCAAACTTGTAGAACTCTAGACATTGAAATATTCAATTACTTTTGTGAGGAAATGTTAGTGAGACACCAAAAATCCATTACCAATGTTATGGTGAGCTAGGAATTGTGTATAATTCATCTCATGTAGTTGGGAGAGATGGTGAATCAATTGAATAATCACTAAGAGGAAAGGTGTATCAAATGATTGCACAATTATAATAATAATTGGCAGTTGAGGAGGAGAGATGGTCAAAACTCTAGGTAGAATTCCTACTAATGAAGGAAGATAGAAAATATACCACTTCTATAGTAGATGCTTGTGCAGTGACCAATGAAAACATGGTAAGCAAGTCCACAAAAAGCCTTTGTCATTTTGGGTTATAAATAGGTTCTAAACTTATAATGAAACATTTGGGATAAAATAGCCAAGGGTTTAGCAAGAATGTCTGAGGGATTAAATACCTCATTATAGTGTACCCTATTCTATGGAATGAAGGATTAGTGTTTTCTGATAAAGAGGAAATGGGTGAAAGCTCAAATATATGGAAGATTGTGAGCATGTTGAGGCAAAATCCAATCTCTAAAATGTTTGTTTGTAAGAAAATATAATACTACAAGCTTACCATTATCAAGTAAAAAGAGACTAAAGCAATTGCCACTTCAAGTTAAGAAAAGACAACATCAAAGAGAGTATGCAATAATCCATTACTCTAGAAATTTTGTGCAATCTTGAAGAAGGGTAGCAAGAATATTACCACGAATTATAAGACTACACTGGCACTTGGTAAAGCAAGCAAGGAAGCATGAAATAACAAGAGAAAACCAAATAGGTAGGCAAAGGGACATCGCCTCTTGTTTATTGTTGTTGCAAGAAGAAATACCAAAAGGTAATAGATTGTTTGTATTATGATATATACTCCTTTTTTGATTGAAAGGTCATCATGTGGCTTCATGTGCAAAGACACATGCCTTCTTCAAAGAGAGAAATTGTTTCAAAAATAAGGGGGATACTAGGTTAACTTCCTTAAATCATCAGAAAATCGAAAAGAGCATGAACATGAAGGGAGTACCTAGCAGCCATCACATGGTGAATCATTAAGACCACTTGTGTGAAAAAATCTAATTTTTAGAATGTATATGAAAAAGGATATAACTTGAAATTCTTTCATTGTTGTTACACAACTCAACAACAAGTCACAAAATCATCAACATGAAATGGGATTATACAACATCTAGTTTGTATGTTGTTGAGTGATTTACTAACTTATGATATAGGATGTGAAGTCAAGTTGCATCCTTTATATTCCAATAAGTTCTAAAAAATGGGAATTGACCTCCTCCTATGACCTAAAACAAAAACTGCTAGCAATCCCCAAACATGAATTCATGAAATGTTCTTATTTTGAACAAAACTCATCTTATAATCAGGAAAATCCAAGCATGAATGTATATCATCCCAAGATGGTTAAAATATATGAAATATGTTAAAAATATCAAAGGTAAGTTTCAAATAGTTAACTTAAGAAGACAATGATGAAAAAATATATGAGCTTATCACCAAGATATCAAAGAATATCAATTTTGAATTCTACAGTTTAGTAGTCAGATGATGCATACTCAAGAAGAAGGGATCATGTTGGTATTTGATTGTGTGTGCTCCGACCATGATGAAGGGATGAAGTTTTAGAACTTGTTTGATTCCATAGTCACTAACAAAGGAATAAGATACAAAGATAGCCAAAACGTTGTTTTTGTATTATCTTCAATGCTCAGTGAGACATGAATAAGTCCGACATCAAGTGATACTTTTCTAGATATGTGCAATAAAACATAGTTCAAAAATGAAGAAAAGTTGGAGTTTCTTCACTTGATTGAATAAACTCCCCAAGATTTAAATTTGTATGTGGGAGATAAGAAGGTTGTTCAAGTCTTTTGTTTCACCATCAAAATTTGTGTGGGATTTTTAGCAAGATTGAAACTAAGAAAATACACTGGTTTTTAAAAGAGGACAACCCATTTGTTTAGAATATGATGAATGATCATAGCTGTAGTAGAGAACCTCTTGAGCATGAGGTCCATTGGACATGTTAAACATATGAAGCTCATATATATTTTCACGGGATATCTATATTTTTTTTAAAAAGTCCACATAACCGTCGGATATCCGACATCTACTTATAAAGAGTCCGACCTCGTCGCCATACCACCTATGGCTAAAGGCGTCGGATTTCAGACTTCTCACAATTCAAATATGACCACATATCAATCATGCTGGATATGTGACCTCCTATAAAGTAAGAGTTGTCGGATATCCGACGACCACTTCTAAAGAAGCTGACACCGTCGCCATACCACCGATGGCTAAAGGCGTCGTTATTTGATGTCAATCATGTCGGATATCCATCCTTCTATAAAGTAAGAGTTGTCATATATCCGACCTCCTATAAAGTAAGATTTATTGGAGATCTGAACTCCTATAAAGTAAGAGTTGTCAGATATACGACCTCCTATAAAGTAAGTGTTGTGGGATATCCGACCGATTATAAAGTGAGAGGTGTCAGATATCTGACTGCCTATAAAGTAAGATGTGTCAGATATGTGACGGAAATGTTAAAAGAAACGTTGTCGGATATATGACCGGACGATGTCGGATATCCGACGAGTTCATTTTACTGTCGGATATCCTCCAAAGTTCCACTGATGTTTAAAAAACAAGATGCTTGTCAGATGGTCGACAACATGATGTAAAAATCAGACATCTATGCCATCGGATTTTAGGTTCAAAAATCCTAGTGATATCACATTGATACATCATCTATACATGGTCTTGGACTATTTTTCATGGATTTCATAAAGTTCCAATCTAGCGGGGTAGTTGAATTGATCCAATATGTCGAACCATGTTACAATTATGGAGCTTGGAATAGGCTTTCACAATATATGAAAATCATCCTTAGATATTCCCTTTCGGCAAACTATCTTCAAATAAAAGAATCTAATCAAAATAAAGGAGAAACTATATATATTGATGGAAGGACAAAGACTTCTGACAATATTGTAGGGTTTATAAATAGTACACAACCAAGGACAATTACAAATTCTCCTAATTATGACTTTGAGGCATATGAAGGAAACTGCATAGTGGTATTTGCGATAAAAACAATAGCACTAGGGGAGGATTTGCTAATACATTATCATTTGAATTGAATATTAGAAGTGTAAAACCCTTCAAACATTGGGCTAAATACATTTCATTCTTTACATATAGATTTGATGAAGTGTTTTGTTCTAGCATAAATAACGTCGTCTACGTATTATGTTGTAAACAATTTTTTTTTGAATGTTTTGCTAGGATGATCATGGGAAGGAACATGTGAACAATATTGTATAGCCTCCTCTTAACACCTGGGTCATTTGGATTTCTTAAATTTATTTAATTTTTTGTATTTTCCTAAAATTAATGTTATAATAAACTTTACGTGATATATGTGGGTTAGCACTACTCCAACCATGATCCAAATGTGGGTGATGATGATGACACATTTCTCGATGATATGAACCCGTGAGAAAGTATCTGTAAGCTTATATGGAAGATAAAACAAGAATTGTTTTCATTATTCAATTCTGAATCACCTAAACTAATACAGACGCTAAACGTTTTGGTCGAAAGACTAAGAGAATTGAAAGTAAGCTAAAAGTACATTTGTCAATTTTATCATGTTCACTATTTTATAATTTTATTTTATTTTATATTCCTAGAACAAAAAATGAAATTATTTGGCACTAGATTATAGGTTGTTTCCTCAAGAAAATGAACATCATTAACCTGGTGTTCGTAGTAGCCATGCAACACAAGAGGCTATGGGATCCCTTCCTACTAGTCACATTGCGTCATCTTCTCCACCACTAACTACTAGAGTGACACCTATATTGGATACTCCCATATCAACTTATGGTCACTCACACCCCTACTCATGGCACAAGTGCTCTCCGTGAATGTGTTGGCTGAAGTGATGTCCACATTCCTAGTTCAGGTTGTGCCTTTGATGGAGCACTTTGTATTAAGAGTAGTGGGAAAGTGTCCATTGAGATTCTCATGGATGAAAAACTAGTGCCATTAAAGCTACAAAAACTCCCAGGTAACTAATTATGCATCTATATTCCATAATGCTATATAATTGCAGTAATTTTTAATCAATTCGAATTATCAATTTTACAGGGAATAATATGTTTTGGAAGAGCCTACAAGAGAGGTATTTAGATTTTTTTTCCAAACCATTGACACCAAATATAACCAACAACCTTTTCATTTGAGGAAGCAACTTCTGGATTACATGATTGGTCTTTTTGGAGACATTTTGAACCAATCACAAGTTACAATTATTATAGGTAAATATTTGAAAACAATAAGAGACACATATAGAATTAATCTAGAAAGAAACCATAGGTATGATCGACCTCCTATGATGTCTGAGATGAATTGGAAATCTCTCCAAGAGGGCACAAAGGAAAAAGTTATGAGAAGACAAGGAAGGACACTTCCAGATGGAGGAAGCTATAGCATTTGAATTTAAACTTAGTATGATATTTTTAAAATTTTCAACATAAATTACAATTCACATTACTAATGTCCTTAATGTCCTTGTAGGCTTAAAGATACATCCAAGTCCACCTAGGCCAGGTTAGAGAAGCACAACCAACACAAACTTGGCTAGTGTAAATACTTGAAATTGTATGCTTGATTTCTATGTATGAAAATGATTTTAACCTCTTATTACTGAAAAGTTTGCAACCTGTTCATTGTTGACATGTTTTTGAAATGTTAGGGTGATGCCATGAAATGAGCGCCCACAAAAGAAGAGAATAATCTCACATTCAAATGTGGGTTTCAATTTGTTCTTGAACATGCCAAGATTGTAGGGAAACTTGAACACTAAACAAATATTATTTTTTAAATTGATATTTATGCTTAGCATCATTTCCAAATAGAAAGGGATGTTTTCTACGAAACCAAAAACCTATAATTTAATGTTTTCATTTTAATAATGTAGGAGAGATCGAGTAGTATTGATATTGGACAAGATCCACCACCTTATGGTATTGTGATTGTATAACTATAATATTTATGAGATATTGAATTTTAAAATTAGATTTCGTATAATTTTACAACTTTCATTTTGATTTAGGGGTAGGGGTTGTAGCTGAGGAAAGGAGAGAAGAATAGGTGAATGAGCCTAATATCATGGCCTCTCCACATCAACATGAAGGTAATAAACATTGATTTAATATATATTGACACTAAACAATTATTAAATGTTGATTCCATATTAACACAAAGGATTTATTATGAATATTAATTATATATATCTCTTGACTTTTTATAGTGGATGTTGTTCCAACTCAACATGTACGTGATTAGAGACATATGTTGCATTCCAATGTTAGGAAATAAACATCAATAGAGCCAGACCAACAACATCCACCAAACACAGTACTAGAGGACAACGTGCCTCTTATGAATTTGTGTAAGAGTAAAATACCCCATAGAAAGTGATGTACAATGAACATTTTGACATAATACATTTGTACTTTGATTTTTGCATAGTCAACTTTGTTGATATAATATATATGGTACTATTTTGTAAATGATCTTTCTTATGTAATTTACGAGGCCTTCTTTTGAGAGGATTGTTTCAAATATCATTTTTGAATAATTGTAGCATAAATCATGGAAAAGTATGTATTCTAACAATATAGAAGTCAAGAGAGTGAATACCATGTTTGTGGAACTCATGTGTTGGCTTTCCTCATTTGTAAATTTATTGGTATGCATGATCCATACAACTCTTATGATGTGCCCAAAATAAAATATATTACAAGTTGGGAGGGTCATGCAAAAGAGACTCTTCTTAGTTGCTACCAATGAATCTCATGTTACACCCCTATGACTAATAAGACTCTAAATCATATGGACCCAATCAATGGTGCACCTGTCAATTTTATACAAGGTCAACTACCAAAGACCATTGTAAAATTTGGATTCAAGCTTCTTCAAATAGAAAATTTGAAAGAAACAATAAGGAAAACTTAAGGATTAATAATAAAATGTTGATGTGAAAGTGCATGGATCAATAATAGAAGTTGATATAATGGATAATCATGTGCACCATTGTAAAATCGGGTGACATAGGAATTCCCTTAGCTAAGAATTTGGATTTTGGTTAGGATTCCTCTTTTATGGTGATGCTACAAGGTAAATTAAAGGGATAAAAAATGAAACACGCCGTGTTGGGAAGCACATGTAGTGGATTTGCACGAAAGTCCACAATTGGAATATTCAACTATCAATGGATAGGTTGTTTTGTGAAGCATATATATGTGATATACAACAAAGTATGCTACTGGAATATGCAATTCCATTAAACCAATTATTAATTGAACTCTTCAACTTTTTTATGTGTGGCGAAAATATATGAGTTGTTGATTGTATTTTAAGTATATGTTAGTTTAAGATAAAATGAATTGTGTACTATCTTGACATTAGTTTATATTTATCTATTGATAGTAGAATATGAGATATAATTGAAATTCCACTACTTAAAGTCTATACATATGACATATCTTTATTATAATTTTATTTTATATGATAGGTATTAATTGATGTCAACTGTTTTACCTATTTAGAAATCACTTAGTTATATTTCTGTGTTTGGGTTGATTTCTTCTTGCAACATTAAAAGAGAGTTCTAATCGCAACCTTATCATGTTGTATAAGTTGGACTACAATGTATGAGTTATTTTCAATACAAACCAATATAATTAAAATAATATAGGATAGTGTATGAGGAATTCTCCTTTAACAAGATGAAACAAACGACTCTCTCTCTTAGAAAATGAAGTTATGATGCAAGTTTTAAGTCATTGTAAAATAATATAGGATAGTGTATGAGGAATTCTCCTTTAACAAGATGAAACAAACGACTCTCTCTCTTAGAAAATGAAGTTATGATGCAAGTTTTAAGTCATTGTTTGACACTAAAGAAGACTTGATTTTGGCAACATGATCTGCAAGAAGACTATTGGCACAAACGTAGGAAAGTGAACTCTCATATATGCAATGTATGAACAACAATATATAAAATGAGTGATATTTAAGACTTGTTAAGCATGTTTATCTAAAAATGGTAGGGCTTCTAACTTCAATTATTTCAAAACAGAGAATTAGATTCCCAATGAATGGACATTACAATGCCAAATTTAAGGGATTGTTTTACTCCTTAAATGATGAGATTTGCACCCACTTGACGATAGACCATGCAAGGGAAAACTTGAGTTACTTGAAAGGACATTTACAATAAAGAGATACTCCATTGAAATATTAATTGCCAATGAATTTCATAAAAAAATGTATTCTTTTTAAACCGAATCAAAGCAAAAATTATTATCCTTTCACTACTTCTACTCGAATATGAATGACCAATGAGAACCCCAATAATTGAAAGATCTTGTAATTCAAATCTTACTGTACTATATTCCAAAAGTAGTCTTCACTAAATCAATGAAATATGAATCAAGCTTTTCCCAAAGGAGATAAACAATTTCATGTGATGGGGGAACTCTTTACAATGAAATAAAATTTGATCCGTATGCCAGTTTACTATGTAGCCTCTCTTGATTTATTTTTAATTTTCTATGATATGAGCATATTTTTATTGGCTATGAGCACAAGAGAGGAGGATTCTTAGATATGTTACAACATGGGTGACAATAGAGTGTTTTGGATTTGGCATTTAAGATTGAACAAGTTAATACGGGGGGCCACCTTGAATACTAAATTTAAGGCTAACATAAATAGATTAAAATCAACCCCTATAACCTTACCATTTTCAATCTAAATTCATGACAAAAAAAAACTTATGATGAATGAATTATTCAAAAGTCAATAAAGAAGAGATTCAAGATTATAAGCTAACTTATTTCCGATCTTCAACGCAGAGCATAAGGATGCTCGTGAGATGAGATTATAATGAAACATTACACCCTTTAAGATTAACATCCATTCTCTTGGAAAATTTTAAATCTTTTGTGCACTTTTGAATCAATGCCAATGATTAATTTCAAAATTGAAAGGCACAAAATCATTGTGGTTCATAATATTAACCAAAGAGAGTTTGTTTGGAATTCCATTATGCTACCTAGCGTATTCACCTTGGTGGAAAATTAGCATGAAATATTCCCACATGAGTAAGCCTAAATTCTCTAAAAGATATTATTTTGCTCCAATGGTTTAGCATTCACTACCAAATTCAATATTTACTGTAGACAGTCCAATATTTGTGTAGTAAGAAATTTATACGAGTTCAACCAAGGGAAACTTTTATGCAATTTTGATGGTACGTTGCCCTTTAACCTATAGACTCTATACTTCACATTCATATACCAAACTTCAATGAGTATCGATAATTGTCATGTCCCATCCAACACCCACTGTCTAATTTTGAATATTTTGTCAAAGCCATTTGTGCTCAGGGCTACTTTGGCATTTGGTCGTTATGGATTTATGAGAGATTTCCTTGTATCTGTCTCTTTGCAACATAAGGAATTAACAATGGTGAGATAAGTTGAGGAAAATAAAGTATTTTAGGTTTAGATAGTGTGGAGAACCTGCAATAATTAATCAATGAAAATACACGAGATAGTAGAAATAACAGAACTAAGAATCGCTTTATTAATCATAGGCCACTTCGAGGGGGAAACCTCCTTTGAGCAAGCTCAATACAAATAACTTCACGGTACCTTCATTGGTCTCAACACACACTTATATACTAAGTCTATGCCTAATACTATGGGACATATAATACTACATGACGACTTACAAAGCATATGTGTCCAATACTATGGATCAATACCATGGGCTAATACAAAATATGGATCAACAAATACTATAGGATGACTTACAAAGCATATGCGTCTAACAACAATATACTAACAAAGTAAAGAAAAAGGTTGACACAGATTGCTAACAGATAGTGTGAAGTGTCAATTACACACATAACTTTAGCACTAGCCCAATTAATGAGACAAATGGAAAACATATTTAGTGCTCTACTAGTCGAGAACATTAATCTTTAGCATGCTTCTAGTTAGCATATATCTTTAGTTGGATTCATGTTAATACTTTCTCTTTTTGACTTCAACCATTTGTAGTATAAACCCAATATAAAGCAATAGGTTGAATTCAAATTCATAATCACAATTACTTGTTAGGTATTTAATAGATGTGACCACTTTATATTGATACGTTTTGAATTCTTTGTATTCACTTTCACATTAGAATATATGTATGTTATTTTCTCACTATTCATTTCATAACTAGAGCAGACATATTAAAACGTATTCTTTGTATTCACTTTCACATTAGAATATATGTATGTTATTTTCTCAGTATTCATTTCATAACTAGAGCAGACATATTAAAACGTATGCTTTGTATTCACTTTCACATTAGAATATATGTATGTTATTTTCTCAGTGTTCATTTCATAACTATAGCAGACATTTTCATTGAAAATAAGATTTTGATAAGAAGTAGATAAGCATCCATTAGTAATTTGTTTAAGAGTAAGAAACCCATATAGTTTTATATATATATAAAAGAGATGTGGCTAGGATCCAAATAGTGTTACGCTTACATCAAAATTCTGGAAACAAACCAGAGGTGGATTTATTTCCTTTGAATCAAAATAGCAATGCGGTTTTCACAGTTTATCTATGTTTTGAAAATAAAAAAAGAGTTGGTCTCACTGGTACTATAAAATTTTAGATTGGACTAATACAAACAAGTATTAATAAAGCTACAAAACATAACATAACTGGAAAAAATTATTAAGACCCTATTGATTCTGACTAGAGGAAAAATATCAATATCGTTACTTCCATCCACGTCTGTGTCCACATTGTGCACAGGGTTGCTTCCAATAAGCGCAAAAGAAGCCGAGGTTGGGTGTCTTGGTGTTGTATCTGCATCCAAATCCTGTAGGTGAGTGTTCAGATCCTATGCAATGCAAGCCAATCTCTTGCCGTGCTCCTCGATTAAACATCTCATATCTTCCACTATTTTTTGCAGTTCTAAAATTTGTTCATGTTGGTCGTCGGAGATGTTGGAAATGGCCCTCTGTAGACCTACCATTTCCTCCCTCAGAACATGAACCTCCCTTCTCATTCACCAAATCACAAGACAAACAATGGTTGCATGCCATTTCACCTTCCTTCTCGAAGTTCTCTGTAGTGAGTAGTTGTTCTAACTGATTTTGAATTGGACCTCCATCTCCCTTTTCCTTCCATCTAGCAAAGACCTTATCCTTTGGTGCCCACTGATGCTATTAGGTGCTTGCAACCAAGGATGGTTTCAAGCAGTACATTACAATGGCCACTTCCTCCAAATTTCGCTTCCCATACAGCTTACGACTAAGGCTTTGGTTCTTACACACCTATTCCATCCCTTTTTAACACCCAGTCACTTGTGTGGTAGAAGCTGTGAACCATCTCTTCCAACCATCTTAATGTCTAATCACATGTGTGAACAATCAAATGAGCCCATCCCATCCATATCCTCCCTTTTAGTATGCTATACCCTTTCTCCATCGGCAAGACATGTTCCCCTAGTGGATGAACGCGTTCCCAATGCAGTGACATCATGGCACATGGAGGTAAGTTCTCCCCCCTTGATTAGTTCAAGTTCCCTCTATGGAATTGGGACCCTTTGTTTTCTAAGTAATCAACCCTCTCATTATTGCTCCTTAGGACGTGATGGTAAATGATACTTTTAAACATGATGGTAAGTGATACTTACAAAGGATGAAGAAATTTACCTTATCCTTCTCATAGTTTTCCCAAGAGGTGAAAAAATAATTGTTAAGTTACTATGCGTAGTGCTTAGATAATCATAATAGAGTCTCCTAGAAATTTTACATTGTTGATTCCTCGTTCTTGGAGCAGTCACAGGACAAGGTAGAGGGAAAGGGATTCTTCCATGTTGTTTGTTTCTTTCCCTAGGCCCCAGGCATAGCTTTGTTACTCTTGTCGATCAAGGTCATATATGAACCCCCGTCTCCCCCGCACCTACCACCCTTAATAATTTATTTGGTACTATTTTGTAAATGATCGTTTTTATGGAACCTACCTGTTCTATCATTTGTTGTTAATTTAATTTATTTTGTATTAGTAGATAGATGGGCTATGGGTAATTGAGAGTGATGTGGGGGAGGGGGGTACGGAACAAATGAGCTTCCACCCTCAAGTAGTTGGACTTTTTTAGTAGAGAAATCCCATACTTTGATTTTTGTATAATGAACTTTGTTGATATAATATATTTGGTATCATTTTGTAAATGATAGATGGGCTATGGGGAATTGAGAGTGATGTGAGGGGCTGGGGGGGGGAATGAGGTTCCCCACTCGCATGGTTGGACTTGTTCAGTAGATAATTAAGTATTCTTGAAACCAAGCGAATCTCAAGCAAGTATGTACTTTTGCATCTTCTGATTTATATTTTATTAATACGATAAAAACTTAGTTCTTTCTTTATTTTTAACTAAATTTTATGTATCTACTATATATTTCTGTTGACTATAAATCTTATGTGTTCATGTGGAGATGATACATTTTGATGTTCCAATAGTGTTGTAGACCTTATGAACTATAGTTTCCATCTCTACGGGTATTTGGATGATACAGGTATTGACAATTTCTTCTGAATATTATACTATTGAAAATTTTAGCTATTTTTTATGTTGGATTAAAAAATATGTTTCTAGTAGAGGTTTTTACACTTTATTGTCCACCAAGAGAGTGCAAAAACTACAAAGTATAAATGCTTTTACTCTTACTTTCTTATGCAAGAACTATAATCTTGTCCTGGTAATGGGTCAATTATTGACTTATGTTGACTACCCCTCACAGACATGATCAAGATTGGGATATATTGTTGAGGTTGCACCTATCATTTGGAATCTTAATATCCATGAAGTTCCATATTTTATCGAAGGTTAGAAGTTAGAAGACATGGAACTTGCAAACGTGGTCGATATATCATCCTTACGGTAAAGTGGCATGCATGCTACGAGAAGTTGTGTGATGTTGTAATATATCAACCAATAACTTATGTGTGAGTAATGAGAATAGGAAGTGATCACCTGAAGAGAAGATCACCTCACATTCACATTACTTACTCATAAATTGTTAATTCATATCCTGCAACTTCTCTTATCATACATGCAACTTTCCTACAAGGATAATACATTAACCACCTTTGCAAGTTCCATTTCATCTCACTTCTAAACTTAGATAAAAGATAGATCATATTGACACCAAACTCCCACATGATCGGTGCAAGATAAACAATATATCCCAATCTTGATGTCAACGAGGGGCAGTCAACAGAAGTCGGTATTTTATTATAGGATGTACGTTGGAATTTCGACGTCCTACTGACCAAGTTTCTACGTCATCCCCATTCTGACGTCATCCTAAAAAAATTTCAACGTTGTCTCCATTCCAACGTCCTCTCGCAAAAAAATTCCATCACATTAACGATCTAGTCTTCGACCTTTGTCTATATTCCAACGTTCTATCGATAACATTGTTGTAACATAATGATAAAGTATTTGACCCTTGTATCTATTCCGACGTTCTATCGACGTAAAGGATAAGAGGTAGAACAATCTCATAGCTCTCATGAATATTGTTCAGATGCTGTAATCCAAACGTTTTATCCACGACCTAGCCTTTGACCCTCGTCTCTATTACGATGTGCAACCAACATAATGGAGACCAGGTAGAACAATTTCATAGCTTGCCACAAACGTCATTCATAGGCTGTAATACCAACATTGTAGGACATCGTAGAAATGTTAATGGAACTTTTGCAACGTTCCACGTTTGATGTTTTTTGACGTCAGGGCATTGGATATAGAGTGGGTAGGTTGCTGGAATTCACATACAAATGTAGTAGTGTTAAAGTAGGAAGCATAGTAAGCGAGAGCAGAGGAGTGAAGGGTGATGGGGAATGGATCTGCACACTAGAAACGAAAGTAGATCAAGACTAAAGATGGCATGAAGTGCCAAAATATTTTATAGGCAAGCATGAAAAATAGGGAGGCATGAAATGTTTGTGGTAAGAGGGAACAACAATATGCAAAAGAAGAAGCTACAATACATAGATTAGGGGTGTTGGATGAAGATGATTCACTGGAAATGGCACGGTCTACGGTATAAAAGAGATGAGAAAAATCATAGGACGGGCATGAGTGGAAGATGTGATCATGTGAGGGTTGTGAACTGGTTACAAGCTACAATAGAGAAGAGGCAATGACAGAGATTAGATGGGTTAAGGAAGAGACCCCGTGAACTACGTGGTTTGAAAAATGGATGGAACTAGGGTTAGGGATTGTGATGGGGTGTAAAGAATAAAATGAGCGTCATAGAGGGATATAAAGAATCATACACATCATTGAATGCTTTCTAGAGGGACGCGGAGCGAGCTGAGGGTACCAAGCGTAATATTTGTGGAGATAAGCCCAATGTTTTTTTTTAAAACAGTTGGATCACTTGCTATAGAATCACTAGTGAGAAAAATCCTGAAGGATCTAGATCCACGAGAGAGATCAGAGTTGAGGCTCAAAGAGCCTCATCTTTTAAAAGAAACTCAAATGATGAAATCCAAATGAAATACACAAGGATAATAAATAGGAAAATACTAGCTTGTTATTATCATCACTCTCAATAGTCTTTTTATAGGTTTACATTATGGTCCACAATAGACAAAGTCAAACATAGATCTAACTACCTTGCATGGGAATTCTCAACATGCACATTATTTAATAATATAATCTAACTAACTAGCCTACTTAGGTGTGAATAGAAACCCATAACCATATTGGGATGGATGGGCCTCACATTCATACCACACAATGAGAAACAAAAATAAAGGTAAAAAAACCACAGGTTTAAGGGGACTATATGAACAAGAAGATGAAGTAGATCAGTTAGCAAATTTTTCTTTTATATCATATGATATTATAAATTATGAGGAAGTTGTTAAAGAGAATGTTTGGGTGAAGGCTATGGATGAAGAAAATGATTCCATATAAACGAACAACACTTGGGAACTTGTAGATTTGCGTGGAGATAAGGACTATATTGGTGTGAATTGGATCTACAAAACCAAGTTGAATGTTGTAGGTTATATGGACAAGCACAAGGATTGACTTGTGGTTCAAGTCTTTAGTCAACAACCTAGTATTGATTAGAATGAAACTTGTTCACTTGTAGCTACACTTAACACCGTGAGAATGGTTTTGGCCATTGCAACACAAAATAAGTGGAATGTATTTCAAATGGATTTCAAGTCTGCATTTCTAAATGGATTCTTAGAGGAAGAATTTTATGTGAAGCATCCTCCAAGATATCAGATTGATGGAAAGGGAGATAAAGTCTACATGTTGAAGAAATATCGGTGTGGATTGAAACATGCACCCAGGGTTCAGTACAACAAGATTGGTGAGTATATAAAGACCAGTGGATTTACCAAGTGTCCAAATGAGACAACCTTGTACACAAAGGTGAATAAGGAAGGTAAAATTATGATAGTTTGCATCTACGTTGATGATTTAATTTTCACCAGAGATCTCTCAATTATGATTTTTTTTATTGAAATTAGTAGGTTTTATATTTAAAAATGCGAGTGTTCCCTCAATTATACAAATAATTAAAAAAATATTTCCATGGCCTGAGAATCCAAAAATTTTGAATTCTCTAAATACTTGCACTGCAAAGTTTTCTATCCATGACTACACCTAAGACTCCTATATTAACAACTGTAAATTCTAACAAACTGTTGAAGCAAAGTAACACATTGAAAACACATAATTGGAAATTTGTCTTGTCCCTAGGGAACTTGGAATTTGTTCTTCAATTCCATTTCATGAGAGGTAGAACCTTCCACATCATCCTTATCATTCATTTTTCGCTATGTATTGATAGGGATGCTTCCAATTGAGCAAAAAAAAACCCCACAACATCATTTTTATATTGATACTGTTCCAATTCTTATCCCAGGATTTCCAATTGATAATTATTTTATGCCCTATCCACAAGATAGGCATGTCCATCTATATCATTCCATTGCTCCAAACGCCTATCCATTGCCTACATGTCACACTAAAGATTGTGTACCTTATTTTCAAATATATATGACTATCTTTTACACACCATAGGCCATGAGATATGTAACAATGATCCTCTTTGCTCCAACCCTCATTTGTAATATCCCCGACTCAAAGGCTGGGATATGACCTCCACTACTCTGCTAGAAGGTATCTCAACACCTTTCACTTTTTCTAGTTTGAGTGTCTTAGATAGCTCACACCATCCCAACTAAAGTATTCTACCATAGTCCTTCTCACTTATAGAGGAATACCCTATACATTCACCGCTCCATGAGTGATGCAACGACAACATATTCTGCCTGGTTTAAGAACTATCTCACACAGATGTACATCATTACCATATATTCCTGCGAGGCATGGGATGGTAATGATTGCGAATTCAAAGGACCTGGCACATCCCTTCAACCTACCTCTCTAGCCAAAACTATGATGCTCCCAAGATCTGTCTCATAGACCACCCTTACGCATTTTAATCCGACATGAAGAGTCGGGTGTAGGTGCTCTCCAATCCACTTGTCGACCTCACTTGTCTCTTCATGACATCACTTTGATGTGTGTATTTATCGTGTATTTTGTTGGCATGACACTTCTGATCATTTTCCTCCCTCTTACATTTATGTGCCTTTCTTATGTGACTAAGGATTAACTCCTCGAGTCTCCCCATCATCAAAGTCCCCCACACATAAGCCTTTGTGTTAGGGAATTGGCTCATGTTTTCCATTGTCATTAAGACTTTGAAGAGTTCCCTTAGGTAAAACCAAGACCAAATTTTCTAGATGATCAACTTCCTTATTGTTCTTCTCGACGGTGTGGTAGAACTAACAATCCCATGGGGATTCTAGGATATATCTTGTCGAAGCATATAATGGGCCAAGATTAGAAAAATTGGAGGATCATTAGAATTGTCCTCAAATATCTGATGATGATGGCTTCTTTAATACCATCCTTAGAAAAAGTTTTATCATCTTCATATAAAGCAAGGATCTATGCCAACTTGTTAGTAGATCTTCCCAACACCTAGGAGAATTGTTCCTTCAACATTCCTTTGGGATTATAGAAGATCCCTCCCACAAGCATAATTCAAAATGACTGATTGAGAGCCGATGAAGTGTTTTCTTGGCATATAGGTTAATCAATCTTGGTATGGAATTTTTATTTGTCAATCTAAATATGCCAAAGATGTATTAAGTAGGTTTAGGATGGTGAATTGAAAACTAGTCGTAACTGAAATTGCAACTGGTACAAAGCTCGGCAAGAAGGATCATGGATAAAATGCTGATCCTACTTTGTATAAAAGACTGGTAGATGGTCTCATGTATTTGACAACAACAAGGCCTGGCATAATGTATGTGATGAGTCTAATTTGTAGGTTTATGGAGTCTTTGAAGAGTACTCACTGCTAGGATGGTAAAATGATTTTGAGATATATCTTGTTGGTGCAACAAAATTTGGAATTATGTATACATCAAATTCATATTTTAAATGAACTTGTTATATAGATAGTGATTTTGGAGGGAACGGGTAATGGCAGAAAAAAACACATGTAGTTATGTGTTCAATTTTGGATCTGACAATGTCATATCCAAAAGCAGAGCATGTTGTAGCAAGTAGACCATTGTTTCAAACAATTTGGATGAGGATAATTTTGATTGAGCCATTGCATCAACATGAAGAACCAGCTCAGACCTACTATGATAACAAATTTTCCATAATGTTATTAAAGAATCATGTTTTTTCATAAGAATATATAGCATATTGATACAAGGTATCACTTTATTAGAGAGATTGTGAATTGTAAATTCCTATTGAGTTTCGCAAATTTGAAGTTCAACTGGTAGACATTTTTACAAAACCCTTGTCCATGGAGTTATTTGAATTTCACATATATAACTTAGGAGTTTGTATGTTGTAAGTTGAAGTAACACTTAGTCTGAAAAGTTTACAAAAAATATTAAGGGGGAGAATGTTGGGAGTAAATATTTCTCCAACTGTTGTACAAGATCAATTAATTCAAGCCTTATTTCTAAATGTTGATAAAAAAATCCCATATATTCTCTCATCTGTTGTTTGTTGTTGCACACTCTACTATTCCCTGTATTACTATATCTCAAGATCTCAAACTAGCTCGATGGTTCAGGAAGGTGGTAGCTTAGGAAGCAGAACAACTGACCATCTGTGACTTAATAGGGAGCAGATACGCACAACACAAGCTTCCTAGATGTACAGACCCACTATACCACAGGGCATCTAGGAGGAAATTGAAGCTAAGGAAGCAACTTTGTGGTAAGAAATGGATAAGGCTAAGCCAGTGGAATATTTCGCTATTCTGGAATCTTAGATTCAAGACACTGGCTCTTCCCAAACTAGGAACACACTATATGAGAAATCAATATCATTATATTGGATCGTCAAGGGCCTACATGGGAAAGTGCTCTTGGATAAGGCAGAGAAGGCATGAGAGGAAGCAATTCCAGCTGAATTCTGGAGGGATCTCTACCAGGACACCCGTTTTATGCACATGAAAATTGACGCTATGGTGAAGAAGATGGGCCTTCCCTTCTTCCCGAAGATCAATGAGGACGGTGAATGGTTTTCTCCAACAGTGCAACCTCTCCGAATGGGGATAATGGAAAGCAAGTTCCATAATTTACTGTTGGTTTCCAACCAATTGTTTCATGTTTAGGTTTTTTTATTACCGTATAGTTCTATCTTGTAGCTCCTCTAGTGCTTTGGTAAATGTTCGGTCAGATTGTTCAAACAGCTTGATGCAATTTCTTTATTTCCATGTTTTCTCCTTCCCGGAGAGGGGTCTCTTGTTATTTTGGATGAATGTAATTTTTCTATGGTTTCATGGTTACTTCTATAAGTTCTAAAGACATACATGACTCACTGGTCGATTTCCCTTGTTTTCTCCTTCGAGAGAGGGGATTTTCCTCGGGAAATAAATTCAACTCTTTGCTCTATGTACTCTACAGTTTATATTAATATATAGTTTTCTTACTTAATTTTTTTTTTTAAAGTCAAGTCGGTAGTAAAAAAAAATTGTAATTGGCCTCTAGGTATGTTTTGTTAATGAAATGAAGATTAGTTCACTATACTTGCATTAAAGATGTTGTGTATTTTGAAATAATGACACCGTGTTAGTGTTGTAATATCCCAATTTTACTCTAATTTTATTTGATTAATTATTTGTTATTGTAACAAAGGATTGAGACATTTAAACACCATGACAAATAAATAGTGTATAAGTAAGTTGATTTATTTTAATTATCTACCAATTTTATGGTTTAACAAACATGCCTATTGAGTAGTTAGGATTGAAAGAGAAGCCAAGTCCATTAGGGGGATTTAAATAAAAGAAAGTTAATTATAAGAAGGTTAATTAAAGGAACAATAATTAAAAAAAGGTTAATTAATTGAACTCAATTAAAATAAGGTTAATTAAAGGAAGGTTAGTTAAAGGAGAACTAATTCAAACAAAGTAAATCTAATTAAGTAATTGAAATAATAATTTATTTTAAAGCTAATTCTTCCAAATACTTAAGTACCTAGTACCGTGAGTACCGTTATTAGGAGAGAATTTTTCAAAAAAAGAAATAAAATGGTTGAGAAATTTTTCAAATATATATTTGATATATATATATATCTATATCTATATCTATATATATTGGTTAGCAAATATATAAATATATATATATATATATATATATATATATTGGTTAGCAAATAAATATATATTTATATATTCAAATGATAAAATATATAAAAAAATTATTATATATAAAACCGTGTTGTTAAAAATAGTAGAAATTTTTCAAATAAATATTTGATATATCTATATCTATATCTATATATATTAGTTAACAAATATATATATATATATATATATATATATATATATATATATTGGTTAGCAAATAAATATATATTTATATATTCAAATGATAAAATATATTAAAAAATTATTATATATAAAACCGTGTTGTTAAAAATAGTAGAAATTAATTTTAACATATCCACCTCAATGGAAATTTATTATATAAAAACAGTGTTGTTAAATATACTAGAAATTAATTTTAACATATAGACCCTAACCGCTTGTAGATTCTTTATAGAAAAAATAAACTATTTGTTTGAATAAGAAACTAAGCCATGAAGATAAAATCTTAATGTGTATTTATGAATTTATAAAAAGAAAAGAAAGTTGATGTTGAAAAAAAAATAGTAAGAACTATTTTTAAGATCTCAACCCTAATAGATTTTTTTTATAAAAAATAAATTAAAATAAATAATTAGGACTTACGGATGAAACTAAGAGCATTTCCAGGGAGTTTGTCCCCATAGTGGGGAGAGATGAATTCATGATGGCCGCCATTTGTTTCACTACTACCTCCTGACCGCCATTTGTCACTAGATTAAGTTAGAGCTGGTGATTACGATGGAAAGAAGCCATTCCCTCGATCCGGGGATTACTGGTTTTCGTGGCTCTAGAAAGGAACAGAACATCAACGAGTAGGGGGGAAGGGAGTTTCATCCGCAGATGGTCTACGATCTCTGTATTTGGAGCAGAGGTGTTCTCGGCTTTGAGAGAGAGAGAGTCATGAGAACTTGCGAGAGGTAATTCCTTTCAATCTATCGTAGCTTTAGGTCTGTGGTATTCGATCAAGAGCTTTTGATCTGTAGTTTCGATCTGGAGGAAGCTCGGGTTTTTACTCTTGACCGTCTATTCGATTTGCTCACGACTGTTGTGAAAGGACCTCGGCTTACATGTCCATCATGCTGTCGCGACCTGAGGTATGACCCCGGTTATTTAAATGCAATCCTTAGTACCTGCGTTTTGGAGAGGTGATCTCGGCGAATACCTGAGGTATGTTTAATGCCCAGATCTACGAAGATCTCTGTGTGAGATCATGATTGGTGTCCTTGTTTGTAATGGCATCTATTTTGTTTTTGGATCATTGATCTTGGCGATAAGAACAAAGCCCAGATCTACGAAGATCTCTGTGTGAGATCATGATTGGTGTCCTTTTTAATTGCATCTATTTTGCTTTTGGATCCTTGATCTTGGCGATAAGAACAATGCCCAGATCTACGAAGATCAGTGTGACCAGGTTAGTATAAGCGTGAAATTTTTTTGTATTGTCGATTGATACATCTCTGAAAATTGTGGTTTAGCGTAAGAGTGAAGATCGGGTTGGGTATTACTTCTTTTAGATTACACTATGCATCCCTGTAGGAGAACCTCGGTGGAGGATTGTTTTACTCTACATTTAGCTACCGGACAGAGGTTGTATTTGGTTCACCATTTTCGCATTAAGAGAATCAAAACCTGTGCTGATGATCTCTTTAGCACGTATGTTACTCCTGGTATCGCGGTGATGCGAACTCCACGACGGTTGGGTTGTAAGGTTCTTAAGCCCCATGCTTCTCCGAAATCATTTCTGGATTTTGGTAGAACTAAGCGATCTCTCTCTTGGGAGAAGATCGATGCATGTAACTTACAGCTAAATTGTGTTATCAGTTCAGTTGATTTGTAATAATTTTACATTCATGGATAGAGTGGGGCGATCTATCTCATGAAGAGTACCGAACCACATTATCCTGGAATTAACTATTTTTTAATAGTGTAACTAATCGATAGTTTAAAATATATCTAGGATGCTTTCTATAGAGGGAACGATTCTAAAGTCAAGTTCTAGTTGTACCTACCATAAAAATATCATGTAATGTTAGAATAGAGTTGATTTATTTTATGCGGGCGTACCTCTAATATGCATTTGTTATAAGCTATACATATATAATATTGCTAGGAAAAGGCCAATAAGGGCATACCCATAAGCTTAAGGGTGTTGTAGGGGTTGTATAGCTTGATAAATACATGCTCAAACTATGTTATCTTGGGAAGTATTACATACTTGGAAAGGTGCTGCCTTGCATCTTTGGGTTTTCTGGAATATCGTACTTCGAGAGGTTGTATAGACCCTTAAATGTTTTTTTCTCTATATGAAGGAGACTTTATGGAAGTGGAATGTGAAGACTTTTGAGTTTAATGAGTAATAAAAATAATCCTCTTTGTGGAGGTAGTTCAAGTTGTGGGTGAACCACGGTAAAATAATGTCTTTGGTATGTGTTGTGTTTAATGAATTATCCTTATGTATAGTTAATGAGTTCCTTATGTATATTTGATACATTCAGTTAATGAGTTCCTTATGTATATTTGATACATTCAGTTAATGAGTTCCTTACGTATATTTAATATATTATCCTTATATATATTTGATGCATTCAATTAATGAGTTCCTTATATATAGTTGATACATTCAGTTAATGAATTCCTTATGTATATTTGATACATTCAGTTAATGAGTTCCTTATATATATTTAATGTATTATCCTTATGTATATTTGATGCATTCAATTAATGAGTTCCTTATGTATATTTGATGCATTCAATTAATGAGTTCCTTATGTATATTTGATGCATTCAGTTAATGAGTTCCTTATGTATATTTAATGTATTGTTCTTATGTATAATTGATGCATTTAGTTAGTGAGATCCTTATGTATATTTATTACATTGTTCCTTACGTATCTAAATATATCAGTTATAGTTGATGCATTTAGTTAATGAGTCCTTATGTATATTTGATGCATTCAGTTAATGAGTTCCTTATGTATATGTTATGTATTGTTTTTATGTATAATTGATGCATTTAGTTAACGAGATCCTTATGTATATTTATTACATTGTTCCTTATGTATCTAAATACATCATTTATAGTTGATGCATTCAGGTAATGAGTTCCTTATGTATATTTGATGCATTCAGTTAATGAGTTCCTTATGTATATTTAATGTATTGTTTTTATGTATAATTGATGCATTTAGTTAATGAGATCCTTATGTATATTTATTACATTGTTCCTTATGTATCTAAATACATCAGTTAAAATTAACTATGATGGTTTTGGAAATTTTAATAATTATGTGATTGTCTTATGTATGAAGTATGTGGAGTTAAATAACCATTGCGTGAAATTTTGGGTATGTTACATATCGTATCAGAGCAAGGTTATAACACTAGGGCCTAATGAGCTCAACATGCAATAAGTAAGTATTAAGATAGTTAAATTTACTAATCAATTGTTTTTTTTCATTGTGGATACATGAACTGGAATGGACGAGGGGTAATGTCATTCAAAGTTCTCCAAAGGAGTAAAGATAAGTATTTTCATCATTGTTATGAGTTAGATATGTCTACCTTTGTTGTCAGTTTTCCTTGATACATAGAAAATATAGATACTCACATTACTGCATAGTATAGTCATGGAATGTGGCATTTTTGAAATAATTGCAGCATACGTACATAATAGTTATGTGATTTACATAAGGTCATATGTCAATATTAGGTGTAGAAGAAAATGATTTCCTTGCCTAAAAAGATGAATCATTAAATTATTGAAGCAATTATTTTGTTGCAAAATGATATGATTAATGTAGCATGTAAGGTATAATCTAAGGCATAGTCATAAAGATCAAACGAATTGGAGTACAAATTGCAAAAATATTGGTTATTTTGGATATTGTATATAGAAAAGATGCATGAAAGCTTCGAAGAATTATACTAGGATGTAAGTAGCTCATATGAAATATGTATTTGTCTTATGTCCTTTTTGAAGATTGATTAAACTTGTAGGAGAATAAAAGCATTAGAATATTTTATGATGGAATTGTTGATTCATAAAATTTTATTAAATACATGGCAAAATTTTAACAAGACATGTTAGTGCCATGACCCAACAAAGGTTATGAACAATGAAACTTGGAAACTTCAAATTGCATAGTAGATTCCCAATATAGTTTTGTCGGTACCCTAATTTCTGAATTAAAGATTACTAAGTACACTACCCCTGAGTATAATATTATTAATATGCTCCAATGAAGTATGTTTGTTTTGATTAGGCAAGTCACTTAAAACATCTTCAAAATTATAATAATTATGTTTTATGTAATGGTTGTTATACACTTTTTTGATATTTGTCATAAAATTTTATAGCAGGAAAATCTTATAGAATAAATAATGATGCTATAACTATAGGTGCAATCCTTGAATTAAAAGTTGATCCTCAAGTATCTATGAGCACAATTACCTTACCCTACCCCCAAGTACGAGTAACCTCTCTCTCTATATATCCTAATGCAAGGATTGATTTAGTATATACAAAGTTTGCGTCAAGAAGAAATTATTAGATCATACGATTATTACTTAGAAACCACTTATAGTTTCATAGGAGAAAACTCCCACATTGAATGCATGGTAAAAGTTTGTAATAAAGTACCCATAGGCTTCATAGAAGGTCCTAGAATGTGACAAGTAGTCTAATAATAAAAAAATAAACATCAAGAATTATTGGTATACTAAAATGTGTTGTTATCCATTGTATAATGATACAAAATATTAGTTGTTAATTCAGACACTATAACAATTTGGAATATATCAAATTTTAAGTTTGCGTCTACTGAATTAAATGCCACTATTTTCTCTTGTACCATATGTTTATCAACAAAAGCTTTGTGTGATGAAAATTTTGGTGAAGTATAAAGTTTGTGGCATGGTTTGAAGTTTCAATAAAGAAGACCTATTGTGATGACACTTGGAAGAAGATGAGAGGTAAATCGGAGGAGTGAAAAAATGTGCTCGTGAAGTGTCCTGGCAGTAATAGTTCGATAGCGTATTGAAGTTGATCTATCGGAGGCAAATACCGATGTATGAAGTTCGACAGTGTATCAGGCACAGTTCATTGTAGTTTCATGATAGTATCAGATATGTAGGGTTTGCTAGAGAGTCTTAATGGGAACACGTGTCACCATATTAGAGTTTTGTTAGAGCATCCAAGTGAAGGTTGTGGAGAAAGCACCAATGCAGATACGTCAAGGAAATGTATAGGAGGTTGAAACCAATTGGTGATATCCGATGGTGAAGGCATAGTCTTAAAGACTCTTCCAGGATACGGTTTACTGTCAACCTCGTGTGCATATTTTTTCTAGGGGAAACACTTTCCGGTAACTCGGTCGTATCCGCGTCATGTCTAACCGATGGATCCATGGTGTATGGCATGCCATGATACCATCGAGTACGATTACTCCATAATATATGCATGGATGCAGCTACACTCATGCCAGCAATTTTTAGTCCCTCACTACCAACAATAGGGATTATAGAAATCGATTTGTGTGGATTTGTATTAGTATTCATAGGGATCAAAACATTATATCTTAATTTTTTTTCATAAGGTTGTGTTCTGGTTAATGAACACAATGGAGTCGTTATTTGGCCTCTTTTCAAGGCAACCTGGATACCTAGTGACCGACGTTAATGCAGGAAGGAACGTGTCCTTGAGCCATGCACGCCTTAATCCATGCACATAACCTATTGCACCTACACGTTTCATGCCCATGGAAATGGGATCGATGGACTAAATTTTTCATCTTCAGTCTTGTCATGTTATGTTTTCCTTCTTTCGAAGGATAAAATATCCAAAATACTCTTCACTATTCCATTGAAACTCTTGCAAAAATGCATTCTTAGATCATCAATGATGTTATTAAAGGAGGAGCTCGTACTAGAGGAGACTTAAATGACATGGAGATTCCAAATATTCATAAGGAGGGTCCACTATCTCGCAAGTTTGATCCGATCCAGCAGAATAAATACTTAAAGATGTCGTTGAGATGTTTAGCAACATGTAAATTTCAGTGACTCCATGTTGGAATGTGACAACCAATTGACGGTTTAGGTCAAGTTGGTTCACGGAGGTTTCACCAACCGTATAATCGGTTATCGGTTATGTGTAATTGAAGAAGGAGGATCTTAAATATGTGGCCCATTGAGGCAGATATTGAGTCGGGGCTTTAAGCCCTCTCCGGGATAGTTTGTAAACTATTGTTGATGATGAATAAAGAATGCCTGCCCTTGTCCCGTGGATGTAGCCCACACTCAGTGGGTGAACCACGTATATTTCTGTGTCTCTTTTGTGATTGTTGTGTACTACCTATTCCGTTGTTTTCTGTAGTTACATATTTATGATGTATGTGTGCTTAACGCACAACAAGTGGTATCAGAGCTCAGGTGAAGAGCATAAGGTTGCAGAGAGGAGGTGAAGAGCATAAGGTTGCACAGAGGAGCCATAGATCCGCTGGCAGAGAGGAGCCGCGAGAGAGCAGAAGATCCGGTCCACTGGTGAGCCAGCCGTCTTGGAAGAAGGGTCCCGTGGAGTCTGCTGCGCTCGAAGGAGGAGTCCGCAGAGCTGAACCATCAGCAGTGGGATCCGAGCACGCCTAGAGGAGCCCCTCGAGAATTGGAGCAGCCGCCGAGAGGAGCCAGCACCAGCCAGCGTGAGGGTCAATTCTTTGGGATGTAGCTGCCGTGGAGAGGAGCGTGCAGGAGCTGACGTAGCTGGTGCAGTGGAGTTGCTAGCCAGTGCTATAGCAGCCAGCGGTGGTGGAGGTTGCAGCCAGCACGAGTCGTGGAGACCCGTAGTAAGGAGAAGATCCGCTGGCAGAGAGGAGCCCGTGAGCCTGAATCGCCGGATGTGAAGTGGAATTCTGAAGCAGTCTTGTGCAAAACAAAGAGCCGCCATTTTTTGTGGATGTAGCTATTTCCATGGAGAGTTGTGGAGAGTTCCGTGTAAGAGCCTATTGCTGGCAGAGGAGTCGCTTGCCCATCCAAGAGCCTGCAGAAGTGGAGGCGTTCTATTTGTGCAGTGCAGAAAAGACCGATCTGTGTGTAAAGTGGAGGCTGTGGTGTGGTGGAAGCAACATCGAGTTTGCAGCGGTGGTTTCACCAACGGGAGGAGCCGACACAGTGAATGTGGCCACTGGGCACAAGAGGAAGCCGCATGGAGGAGCTAATACAGTGAAGGTGGAGATCGTTATTCTGTAGGTGGCGATCGCTATTGCTGTGAAGGATCTGCTTATGAAGGATCGAGCCACCACATGAAGAATCTTCATCTGTGTGAGGTGGAGGAAGCCGCCGCTGATAGTCAAAGAGCCCGCAGAGGCCTGTGAGGGAGAGCCTGCAAGAAGGAGAGTCACCTGCCCTGGAGAACCGCCGGTAGAGAGGAACCAAGAGCTGTGCGGTGGTGGAGGGAGTGACGCCGAGTTGATCGGGAAGCAGCTGAAATTCGTAGCAGGAGAAGAGCTGCGTGGAGAGCCAACCCATCATGGAGATCCATCGTCCGAGAAATAGGGAATTGTGAGGCTGTAAAGGGCCATTATTGGAAGAGTCCGTGGACCATCCCTCATTGGAGAAGTCGCGTGTAGAGAGAGAGACATCCGCTGTTTTCGTTGGGGGAGAAGGAAGATCGCGTGAAGGAACGCTGTGCTGTGTCCCGAGCATGGAGGAACGCTATGGAGGAACGAGCCCAACCGCCGTGCAGAGGTAGAGGACGCTGGCGTGAAGGTCTAGCGACCAGTAGGAGCCCGTTGTGGGAATTCGAGCCTGTGGTGGGATGGTCAAGCAGTTTCGAGAGAGTGAAAGTGTTCCTGACATTTGTAAGTGCGGGGTAAAGAGAGAAATGGCAGCAATGGTGATGGTGGAGTTCATCATTATTAAAAAAATATATTATTTTTATTATATTTTGGAGTTATAAAATTTAAATTTTGTATGTAATAGGGTATATGACTATAAGACCTGTAATGGCATGCATATCCTAGGTTGTTTAGTTACCTATTTAAAATCTAGATGTAGATTTAGGTAAACTAAAAGGGGTAGGGCATTGGTTGTTGTGCTCATTTTTCCCATGAGATAACATGTAATGAAGCCTATTTTAAAGGCTTGGTTAACTCCAATGTAAAAAAACCTGAAGGTGAGTGGTAAAGACTCATTTGGTTGTCTTGGCTGGATTTGGCTAAGGTCTTCGGATGTAAAGTTCGAGGTGGAGCATAGAAGGATGTAAAGTTTGAGGTGGAGCATAGAAGGTGCTCAGGATTGCATAGGAAGATTTTGTTTGCAAGCTCAAGGCAATCATTGTATGGCTTGAAGAGCACTCTCAAGCATTTGGTACAAGATGTTTTGATTTCTTCATGGTGAACCAGGTTTTACAAGAAGTGAGTGTAACCATTGGGTTTATGGTATTCACTATCTTGGCATTTTTTGGATTGTTGGCGTTATGCTTGAAACAAGCACAAGCATGGATAGATTCAACAGGTTGGTTCGGATGGACATTCAAGATGAAGGATCAGGGAGCAGCGAAACAATCTTGAGCGTAAATGTACAAGAGACGGATTGATGGTAAGATTTGGTTATCATAGGATGAGTACATGATAATGATACTCAGGGATGAAACTGGTAAACATCATAAGCTTTCTTCAGGTTGATGTCCATGTAATGAAGAAAGGGTTATATGTCTCGTGTATGGTACGCTGGTGTGATGTATGCGATGAGATCTTTTCACATGCGGTTGGTGTTGTCAGTGGATACATGACAAATCCAGGTGAAGCAGTGAAATGGGTGCTTTGGTATTTAGAAGTACAAATGGACAAGGGCAGGGCATTAGGTAAATTGTTGTCAAGGTGGATATTGTTGGAATGTGACAACCAATTGACGGTTTAGGTCAAGTTGGTTCACGGAGGTTTCACCAACCGTATAATCGGTTATCGGTTATGTGTAACTGAAGAAGGAGGATCTTAAATATGTGGCCCATTGAGGCAGATATTGAGTCGGGGCTTTAAGCCCTCTCCGGGATAGTTTGTAAACTATTGTTGATGATGAATAAAGAATGCCTGCCCTTGTCCCGTGGATGTAGCCCACACTCAGTGGGTGAACCACGTATATTTCTGTGTCTCTTTTGTGATTACTGTGTACTACCTATTCCGTTGTTTTCTGTAGTTACATATTTATGATGTATGTGTGCTTAATGCACAACACTCCCGAAGTTGCGGAAAACATAAGACATCATCATTCTGGACTACAATTGGTATTAGCGTTCAAATGTAAGAGGCTCTAGAACCTATTGATATGAGTAACAACAAAGACATAAAACTTAGAGAACTTAGTTTTTTAAAATTCTCCATTAGAAAACTTAGTTTTTTGAAATTCTCCCATGCATTTTCATTACCATAAGATTCTCCATAAGTTTGGAAAAAATTCAAATTATCTATCTTTGGTTATGTTGAAAGTATTTCCTTGAGGAGACTTGATTCGGACGAGAGAAAATATTCCTTACTAGAGCTTCGCCAAATACAAAGATATATTGCGAACCGCAGAGGGAATGTTGATGCTATGGGTGTTTTGTGTCCCCTGTTGCATGATGGATTTATACCACCAACATTGCGAACTCCAATCCCTGTAGGTAAGAATCATATAACACATAGCACTAGCACAACTAAATTGCTTTAATTTTTTTTCGTGGAAGCATAAAAAAGTTATTACTAGGCTCAAAAGAGAAGTTATTACTAGGCTCAAAAGAGAATTAATATATAATAGAGAAATTTATAGCTTCACCCTAAAATAATTAAGTGATAGAAAATTTACTGGTTTTTCTCCCAATCTCAGGGGACTGGTCCAACTTCGGGTTCTTTCTTTCCTTGAACCAGCTCTTGGGTTCTTTTGCAAAACCTCCCAACAGGCATAAGCTCAACCTCAAAACAAATGATTAAATCACACCAATTATAGAGAAACGTCATGAAATGCCAATCTTCCAAAAAAATAATTTGAGCACTACGATAATGAATGGTGAATGGCGACTTCTAAGAGGGCGTCCTTTCCATGGCCCTAATGAATAATGTATTAGCAACTTCAGGCATAATTATTATTACTCTTTCCTTTAAGAAACCTTATCTTTCTGGAAATGGAAAAGTGGTCCCGAGCTCACTGGCTAGTTGGTAGGTAAGTTGATGTTGTAGCAATGAAGGGTTTCAGTATTAATATTGATAGTTGTTATATTGATCTCAGATTTTAATGGAACCTCGGTTTCACCCATTGGCGTTCCTATATATTAACTAGTCATGATCTACATAATAATATTTTCTCTATGACATATAACCTTCATGGGTTAGATATTAATGAGGATGCCATATATCTAGATTAGTGGTAAGAGCACGTCATCTTTCTTGATGCAATCTATTAAACAGAGAGAACCATTTTTCTATTCCTGATACTCTAATGCTAATCTAATTATGAAACTACTCAGTATGTCGATAAAATGCTTTCATGATAATGTAGAGATGCAATTCAACATGCAAACATGGAAAATTTACCGTGAATCCTGCATCATCGTTGTAGTTTTCTCATAATCCTAGAAGCATGATGAAATGAACAAGCTTGACAATCAGATAGACAAATTGTTTGCAACAATGATCCAACTGCAACTCTCTTTTCTCGTTCGTAACCTGATGGATGTACAGCTGAATCAATTTTCCAACATAGACATATTTGTTTGTTAAATATTGTGATGCAATTCGAACTTCAACAACCTTTGTAATACTGGATTTAGATATAAGAGCAGTAGTACCACCCTTCTTAGCACTATCTTTGACCTAGAGTATCTTAGCTTGTCGCCTAGAAACAATTTGTAACTGCAACAACCTTTGTAAGAGAAACATAATCTCTTTGTTTCGACCCACTTGGTAAGGCTAATAGAATAAAGTGTTCTTCCCACTACAATTCCCTCCTGTAACATTAAATATATATCTTAAGTTTTAAACTATAAATGATCTAAGATTTGAGATTTCCGTGGTGTGTAGTGTTAGAAGAGTGGGTTTCTCCATTATCCACCATCGACACTTTTACTGTCGATGTTTCGAATCTTTAACTAGATTCATCCTCAGGACAAAATATCGAGGGAAGAGTTTCTCTTGAGATGAATAAATCAAGGTTAGATGTAAAGGATTCAAAACGTTAACAATAAAAATGAAGACTTTGGATAATCCATTAACCCACTCTTCTATGAATGATCTATTAATATTTACAAAACTAAAAAAATAAAAACTGAAACAAGTGTAAATTCTAGAGATATGATTTCAGTGTAGCCCAGATTGTTTGAAAAAAAATGCATCAAATGATTTGCACTTGTATATTTACAAAACTGAAAAACTACAAATTGAAATAAGTGTAAATCATTGAGATATGATTGATATAGTCAAAATTATTTGAAAAAGATGCATCAAATTCTTTGCACTTGTATATTTTGTTCTTATTGTGTGTATAATCAGTCGTGTGACAAGGCCAATTTTCAGTGCTAATGGTAAGTAAGGTGACCCATAAAAACATAATATGTTTATTGAGGGAGTGTTCATTCCTTTGTGCAGGTGACCAATATCAGAAATTTGACAACAATTTATATATGCTTGAATTAATTTTCTCATAAAAAAACATGACACTAAAGGCCAGCGCAGTTACAAACGATCGTATCTTTCCTTGGCTTCTCAACCAAACCCTTGGGAGGCATCAGAACGTTTGAATAAGAATCAATAAGAGAGGTGAAAAAGGTGAATATGTTGTAAGTGGGCTTCAATAAATGAAATTGGGGGTTATTGATTTCTCGGCTGGACAATCTCGTCAAGAATGATGATCTTGATGGTATCAAACTCTTCACCGGCGATTCCTTCTTGTATCATGATGGTATACTGCTCAGCCTCGGGAGGCTGCATAAATTTGGACACATGATTCACAGCTACATCGGGTTTCCTTGCAAGATCTGCCTCGTGGAAAACAACATTGTGGCATCGGGCTCCGGCGCACCATCCGCGGAGACAACACGGGCACGGTTATTGTAGGCTATCGGGAAATTGCAGCTGCGCTTTGAACTCCCAAACGCGGTGCTAGAAATACGCATGATAAAGGTCAGTAGGGTTCAATAAATTGAACTTGGCGTTGTTATTTTAGTTTTTCAAAATCCTTTTTCGAACAATGGACCATTGTCGGAAATGAACTCCACTATATTTTAGGAGTAAAGAGAACGAGAAGTTTCGACTAGGCATAAAAAGGACACAAGGCTACAACAAAAAGAAATTAGGGTGTGGGATAGGAATCACTTGGCAGGTGATCCATGACAATTGTTACCTGCATGCAATATCTAGCTCGTTCGCATTTATTGGGTAGAGAGCATGTAGTTTAAGTAAATATTGACATTCCAATTGCTCAAGATACGAGAGCACTGGACTCTGCCATCGAGAGTTATGGGGCGTTTTTTGCAAATGAGGTGCTGGCAATAAGCATGATAACGGTCAGTAGGGTTCAAGAAATTGAACTTGACGTTGTTATTTTAGTTTTTCAAAATACTTTTTTCGAACTATGGACTATTTTCGGCAACGCACTATGCGGTCCAGCCCACTATATTGTAGGAGTAAAGAAAACGAGAAGTTTCAATTGGGAATAAAATGGACATGAGGCTACAACAGAAATAAACCAGGGTGTGGGACAGGAATCACTTGGCAGGTCATCCATGACAATTGTTACCTACATGCAATATCTAGCTCGTTCACGTTTATTGGGCAAAGAGCATGTATTTTCAGTAAATATTGACATTCCCAATTGCTCAAGCTCTGAGAGCACCGGGCTCCGCCATCGAGAGTTATGTGGCATTTTGTGTTTATTAATTAATATGTTCTTGGAAACAAGGAAAAATATTTCAATCCCAATTAGATTAGCTTTCAACTATAAAAGCAATAGTGGGTACAATATTGAAGAAGAGGATTTGGTGGTATTTCGTTGGTCTAGATACATTTATAAATCCAACATTGCTAATATTCCTCTCATAGTTCAAATATAGCAACATAAATTGTGGTTCCATCTTTATGTATGCCGGCCCAAACGCGCTATCAACGAAGTTAAAGGATTCTAGGTTTTGTTCAAGTCTTTAGCCAGACGTATGAATCTGAGTGTTCATATGAATATGAGTGTTCGTCTATGGATCTTCATTAACCAATACCACCTCTAATATTGTTATGGCATCCAAATAAAATTATATTCATTTCAAACCTTCAAAGTCATAGACCCAAAATCATACCTTGAAAGTCATAGTCATTGAGATTCGAAATGGTCATGGTATATGTTTATTATTCAAACTCTCACGAATTTGGAACTCCATAAAAGTGATCTTTGTGGTTAAAAATCAATTCCAAATCTTAACAAAGTGAGACAAGTTATTTGGTGATGAAAATCAATGTCAAATAGAGTGTAGGATATAGTGCTTAATAGCATTAGGGATATAATATAAAAAATTTATTTTTAAATATTAATCTTTTTTTGACTGATAAATATAAACTAACTTCTAACTTTATATTGAGAATTTTTTAAATCAAGTTAAAATGAATATATTATAAATAAGTTGGATAGGAATCTTGTGTAGAAATGGGTAGTTGTGTGAACATGATTGATAAGACTTGTATTCAATTTAGTTGGATCAATGTTTATGTTATGTTTTGCTTCATTTGAAGCTCTATCTATCCTGTGAAAATTATTAGAAAGAGACAGTTGACTTATCAATAGTTTTATCAAAACGTAATAACGATGACTCTTTGGCATGCTATAATTTAAAGCTACGTCTAATGAGTCTTTGTACTATGCGTATGTTTTTTTGCAGTACCAGTTTCATGGAAAGTGATTGGATCAAGCTTATGCTGTAGAACACACTCAATGGCCATTCTATACTAATCAAAACCAAGGAATGATGTTTTTATTTCCTTTTCTCCATTGCTTTAAGAGACATAATTGACTCCTAAACAATCGTCCATGGTAGAGACAATCTTAAAGTGTAGCAATTTTCTTTCCATACTCATCAATGATGTTCTAGATCTTTCTCGTATTGAGGATGAGAGCTTTCAGCTTTACATTGGAACTTTTCATCTTCTCACCATGTTTTGTGAGCTACACAATATGATAAAGCCAATTACATTTGTGAAAAAGTATGTTATTGGTGATTATAAACAACTTATGCAAATTGTTTTCATGTGCTCGGAAATGCCATAATTAACTCCATAAGTTCTAAAGCTAGAAGCATGAAACATGTGGTTGGACATTGTAATGAACATAGTATGTTGTTTAATAATATAATAAACATGGCTTACTATCTATCTTCAACAAATTAATACTAGTTAGAAACCATTAATTCTTAGCGCACATGGCATTTTGAGTGACCAATCTCTCTAAGGAAGTACTATCCATAGGTCACACATAGATTATTATCACCTAGTTAGGAATAATACATATTACAGATATGTGTAGTTGCAACTTGAATCATGAAGCTCAGATATTTGCTTCATGTAGAAGGCTAGTTGTCAATGTCATATAACCCTAGGTTCTAACAAACAATATTTATTGGAGGACACCTCCCAATAGACAATTAATGGTTGTTTGTGCTAGTTGGCTTATCCCTAAGTTCCTCTTAACTTTAGATTTGTTTCTTTAACCAATAGAAAAAAAACACTAAAGGCACGGGATTTTTTCTATGCAGCTCCACTACGAGAATGAATGGTGAATGGCGGCTTCTGATAGGGCAGCCTTTCTGTGGCCCCAATGAATAATGTTTTAGCAACTTCAGGCATCATTATTATTACCCTTTCCTTTAAGCAGCTTTATCTTTCTGGAAATGCAGAAGTGGTCCCGAGCTCACTAGCTAGTTGGAAGATAAGTTGAAGTTGTAGCAATGAAGGGTTTTAGTATTAATATTGGTAGTTGTTATATTGATCTCGTATTTCAATCGAACATCAGTTTTACCCATTGGCGTTAGCAAGATAAGGGTTTTCTATCTACCTTTGAATCTAAGCAATGATAGCAAAGAAAAAAAACCCTAACTCAACATTGTATGGCACATTTTCCAAAGCAATATAGGGTTTCAGTATTAATATTTGTAGTTGTTATATTGATCTCCTCTTAGTGATGATAGAAAAGAAAAAAAACCTGACTCTAACACTGTATGAAACATTTCCAAAGTGATATATCCTAAGTTTTTGTATATATTTTGTTGGTCTCTCTTTGAGGCCATTATGCTACTTTAGCATCTGTACATGGGAAACTTTGTTTGTCTCCCACTTAAGACAGGGACTTGAAACTTTGTTTGTCTCTATCTGTTTTAAAGTAGTAAACCCCATACATAATTTGAATTTCTATAACTGCTCAAAATTTAAATTTGGATTTTCCTACCCGCTTAGTGTGATTTCTATTTGCAACTGATTTCGATTGGTAACTTGCAGTTTAATTGCAAAGAGAATTGATTCGTATTCTGAATGATGGAGTGATGGGGAAAGGGGGTTCCAATTGTCACTCTATCTCAGCTACCAGAGATGCAATGCTGTTTCGAACCAATACGCTCATGCAAGGATTTTCGGGTATCAGATGGGAAATACTGGAGGCGATGCAGGAGCTTCTTGATTCTCATATAACTCCGAATTTTCCCCTACGAGGTACCATTACAGCATATGGGGATCTCATTCCCCTACCATATATTGTGGGCTTTCTCGCTGTCATCCCTAAATCGACTGCCATTGGAGCAAACAAAATTGAAATGGGTGTCGAGGAGGCTTTGAGATTGGCGGGCATTTAATCCTTTCGAGCTTAACTCTAAAGAAGGTTCTGAGTGCGGTATGAATTTTTGGTCAGTGGTAGTTCTAAGTAGGTTCGATTTATAGGATTGAATATGATATGCACAGCGACAGAGAATTCTGTTGAAATTCCAGGAATATCATCCAAGAACAGACCTGCTGCATATACATGGTAATGAAATCCATTTCTTGCGTCTACATTTTGTCGTAAAAAGAAAGGGAGCTAGAAGATATTCTCCAAGTCGCTGGGTAAAAAGAATAAGGAAAGAAAATTTACCTTCAAATACTCATTGCACAAAATCAACACTAGCATCGAGTTCTCGGTGGGATTTGAGGAGGGCCTTGTAGATGAAGAAATAGTGTCAGCAATAGAGGATAAATCCATGTTCCTTGTCGACGTGTTGGCGGAGCTTCCGTACTTGACATCTATTAATATGTAACTTTAATTGTCTATCAGCTACTCAGAACTTATTTTTTATTAACATTTATGTGAACGGTTCTGTAAAAGTAATATTTCTTTTGTTTCTGGGATATTTGGTTTGCAGGCTAGCACAGAGCGTGCAGTAAGCAGTTGCATAGAGAGAAAGATTGATGATGGCTAGGGAAGGGTTCTCTTGTGAGATGCAAACTTTAATTTCATGCAAGAATTGAATGAATGAATTCCAAATATAAAAGAAGTTGATGGAAACTGGAGTGAATAAGAAGATGAAGTGGGCAGAATGAGAAATGGTTGAGTTAGCAAGCTGCTACACATTCCTGATAAATTCAATTTTCCAGGGACATTTTTTTTGCTTTGTGTACTTTTGTTTTTTTGGACTTATCTTTGTCATTTGGTTGTGGTTTTATTCAGATTCATCTACCAAGGTTTAAATCCAGAGAAATAAGTGTTTTGGACGTTGATAACAAATATTGCTTGCAACAATCCATTCCCCTTGTAATAATCTGATCTGGCCTCCACGCAGCCACGGAGTTATTGCGATGCCACAGATCTATAGATAGCGATATGAGTGAGTAGATCTGCAGACAACTTCGGATCGAGAACAAAATGCATATATTTCTTAACAAACTGTAAGGGGAAACACATGCATAAGGGGGCTTGTATATAAAGGCAAGGAATGAGAAATGGGAAGAAGAGGGCTTGTATATGAAGTTGGCAGAATGAGAAATGGTTCTCTGTGAGGTCAAGGGAAGCTAGACACGTGACTCCCTCATCTTCTTCTTACATCTCTCCTCTTTTTCTTACTTAGTTGGGATTGCTCTTTTTCTTACTTCACTGAAATTGAATTAGATAATGAGATTTTTTTAATAAATATTGTTTGTATAAAGTGCAATACAGAAACTTATAAGTTATTAATAAAAGGTGACGTGGAGTTAGCATTAAAAAATACACACGTAACATAGTTTGAACTAGAATAATTTTTTTAGTTTTATCGTCTTTCTTTTCTTGAGTTTTTTAGGTGAACTAGAATAATTTTTTTAGTTTTATCGTCTTTCTTTTCTTGAGTTTTTTTAGGTGTTTTTATAGTTAAAGTCAAACTTGCACCTTTGGACAAGGGTGTTATAGCGATTGGGTGATCATTGGTTGGGAAAGAAATCAAAATAAAATAAACAATGGTGAAACTCTTTTTCAAAAGTAGAAATCGATAGTGAGGTCATACCTCTATTCCTTGCTACCTCTATTCCTTGCTGAGATTATAAGTTGTATCTTTTAAATGGTGAATTAGATTGAGAAATAGAGGCCCTGTGTCACACACTTCTAAATGCATTAGTTTTCCTAACCCCCTTTTATATATGTTTTTATGTATGCATGGTTTTGTCTCTAATTTTGTATGGTTTATTTTGTTGTTGGCCTCATTTATACATTCATAAAATCGCATAGCTTGATCACATATTTAGGAGCAAGTGTGCTTTCCAGTTCAAGGGGCTTTCATGCAACCCTTGATTTTTTTACTATCTAGAGCTCTTTTTGAGTGGGTGATTTCAGTCGAGAGAATGAGGCTTTCTAAGGTTTTATAATGGTGCAGAAGCTAGTATAACCACACACATCCTCAAGTGGATGCACATATACTTTCCTTTATTTCATTATAGAGGGAGGGGATTATGATTATCTAGAATTTATTTAGCTCATCTAACCAATTAAGTCTCATACTTGGAAATATGGGTCTCATCCCTCAAATGAAAATAATATCCATGTGTTATGTTTTACCTTTCAATATTAATTTAGAACTTGAGAATTATGGGAAATTGAGGAATAATCAAGTGAGTAGTAATGGGGATTCCCTAGTTGTTGGAATAAGCAAGCTTAATTTTTAGGAATTAGGGTGTGAGGATAATAAGAATGAGTATCTGAAGAGGAATCCCCTAACACACTTTTAGGTACTGTGGCGTTCATAATCCCACTTGTATGGTTCACTATAATGTTCCCTCATGCAAGAGATGGTTTTACAATGCCCGAGGCAATACTTTAGGTTCTCATATTGCAGAGAATCCATGATTATGTATTAGAGTTAACAAAGGGGTGACAGTAGTATAACACCAAGTCCTTATACCTATTTCTATCTCTATAATGGCATTTCCTTGGCCCCTATTAGGATGTCAATGCACTTTTCTTTATTTTATGATTTTCAAACTTTTAATAGCTTTATCATGTCTCCACATGGGGGCTAAATATAAAAACAAATATAAAAAATGCTACGAAAAAATGGATATCGAGGATATTTAATAAAAGTAAGGTTTTTTTAATTGGCAATATATATTGGGAGTGGGACTTAATGAAATATGGCAGTCACACATGCTATGTCACAAGCTCAATAAGTGAAGCTTCCATGGTTTTCCCTCAATCACAAAGAATCTTGTTTGCAAGACCCTACAAACCATAATTGCCTATGCCTCAATATAATTATTCATGGTTGTAACCTTATATTTGAGCTAGTTAGACTTAATCAATTGACCAACATAAATCCATATTAGCTTTAGATTTGTTAAGCATTAAGAGAAATCCAAAAAAAAAAGATGCAAATCCTTATGTACTTAAAAGATCTTGAATTGAGATGAATATACTCTTATGCACTTATATTTATGTGTGTGAGAAATAGAACAAGTTCATCTTTGATATGTTGATTGATAGAAAACGTTTAAGAAAGGTGCTCCACATATTTTCCTCTCAAGTGATACTCTAATAAAATTTACCTAGATGCATTTTCTTCCCATTGCTAATATGATTTTTTTGTGATATATGACTAATAAACATAATGGATGTTATAATCTCGTCAATACTGGTGTAAAATTGAATTAATATAGTTTATAATTACATCAAAGTGAATTTGGGATGAATAATTAACATATACTCACGTCAAAATGATTCAAGTGGTTAATTGATAAGACTATATATGCTTTTCCATGTTTGTTTGTTTATGGAATTTGGTGGGCTATGAATTGGATTTGACTTTTACATTTACACGTATAGCACATAAGGTAAGAGTAGTTTGGGCATATGATGACTCTCTCCCATAAGAAGAAAAATCTAGAGTTCTTTTCAAGGTCGGTTATACACCAAAATAAATCTTGGATTTTTTGTTATGGAGCTAGCAGGTAGCCCAGGTATATGCGGAGTAGGGGTTGTTCTTTATTTGAACTCTTCACATTATATTAGGTTGAATTTTTCTCTTATCCAAGGCACAAACAACTATACTAAATTATATGCTCGCTAGACTTTATTGAAATATAAATTAATAGAGGCCTCAAACACTTCCAAGTATTTATATATTCAAGATTTCCTCATAAACTAGATTAATCATAAGCGCAACATTAATAACCAAGATCTTCTTCTAATTATAAATTTGGCACTAGAGGTAATTGCAGGCTCCGAAGATATTTTTACACACACGTCTATCATCAATTTAATACACAAATTGTAGTTTATATAAAGAATGATTTTGAAGACATTATTGGATGAGTGTCTTTAGGTTTATTAAATCTCATGAAGTTAACTCAAAGAATTGGAAAAAGATAAAATCACTTATCAACAAAACTATGCCTATTTTGATTTCCTTCTCACTAATATCAACTATATAATTTTTTTATTAAAAAAATAATTCATATCAAAATGAATTTATATTATTATTTGTACATAATTACTTTAAAATAACTTTCGTTGAAACTTAATGAATATTGAAGTTTTGGAAAATGCATTTCCAATATAAGATAAGAAACTAGCAATGATTAAGCATGCCATGGAAATAAATGTATCTAAAAGTCATTGGAAGAAAGATGTATGTGGTGTATTTTTTACATAAATAAGTTGTTAATTTTTACGTGGGTTTTGGTTGAATGATATCAGTTTTCATATGAGTCTTTTTTAATAATATTTTTTAATAAAAGTTATTTATTTATTTATTTAGAATATTGTAATATTTAATTTTTATAGTGCATTTAAGTTTAATTTCATATTCTTTTGGAGAAGAGGTTAAATTAAAAATGCGGTAGTATTTGGTTTCATATATCATGCTAAGTTAAAATTCTATTAACAAGATAAAGACTTTACAGGAGGTAGTCTCGATCATAACCATAAGGGAAATCGATTTCTTCTAGATACTATCTAGGCTAAAATCACATTTTGGTTTTTGAGTGAGAGCTAAAAGTGATTTTGACTGGATTTTAGGTGGTATGGTTTTCCTTAAATAATGATGATGAGTCAACCCCATTCGTAGCTAGAAGCTACGGATGGATTAACTCATTGTCAATAGAGAATTAAATTACAATAAGTTTTGCCATATTCAAAATAAAAATAAATAAACAAGAAGATTAATTTTATATAACTTTATTATATAAGCAACTTAAAACATGTCCTAAATTTGAAACATAACACACACATGCGCACACACGCATTGTAATTGCAAACTTATGAACACGATTAACTACAAAGGTATGGTTCGGTGATGAACTTTAAGAGAAACCGAACCCAATGAAATGAGGTTGTTTATATTTCTTATTGTTTACATATTTTATCATTCTAAAGGTGTCTAACATTTAAATTCATAGTTACTTGTTACATTGGTAATGCTATGTGTCTTCTTGTTATTGGCCATGATGTGGTTATAGTGTTGGTATCTAATATTTGATTATTATGAGAACATTCTTTAAGTTCCTATAGGAAACTTAGTATGTAGTTATTGCAATAGATACTTAATGGGAACTTGAGACATGCAGAAAATGGACCTTTTCAACATATAACAAAACCTAAAATTTGAATTACAACAATGAGAATTGTGATTTTGTTCATTCAATTTTTTACATCATCAAATCCTCACTCCATTTTTCTCCAAATTGATCATTCTCATTTCTCAATTCTATGCATCTTTATCTATCATACTCTCACTTTCTTTTTGTTTCAAGTAACATTGACATAGATTTGACAATACTATGTATCTCAAATATTTTGAGAATTCCCTAGAAATGTCTCTCCATATTCTTAATCTTAATCCCAAGGTTAATGAGATATATCCTTTGCATCCTTAATTCTTGGAGCAAATTTTTTTATTTCTTGGTGAGTTTCTTTAGCAAGCAATGGAGAAGGTAACATTCATTGTGGCACACATTTTTGCATTGTTTGAGAAAAAAAGTGAACTATCAATGAAAAATAACATACTTGGTGGTTTGGATGAATATTTTCTTTTATCTTTTTTGTTTCTATAGATATTAGAAAGTTATAACTCATAGATATGTTAGCCTAAATAACAATCCATGAATCCAATCATGCTAGATTTGCATGTTCTTAAATGCATATAAAGAAACTAGGCTCTATTCCTAGCTCTTACAATGTTTTGATAGAAATATCACCCTTGAACGAAGGCCTCAAAGTTTAATACAATTTATTCTTTTGTAATGAGATCTACAACAAACATACTAATGGTTATTAGGAGATGAAAGGATACAGAATCTCTTGGTTATGCATGATTCTGATATGTTTAAGATATGAATCCAATATGTGTCTCTCACAATCAAATGGATACACATAAAAATCCTCTCTTATGTGGTTTCCTACAAAAATGTTTGATTATTACATTGTGTCTGTATATGGTTCCAAAAAAAGAAGATGTTGGGTAGAGTTGTAAAGAAAATATCAAGGAAATAAATTCCATTGAAGTGATAGAGCGGAAGAGTTGTTGTAAGAGGTTTGAGTTAAGAAAATCCATCATAAAGGAAGGACAATGCTAACCATTGGGTTTGGTAGAGATGAAAATTCAAGGGAGACCACTATACATTGCAATTGCAAAGATAGAATTTAGAAGAAATGAAACCATTGTTACCATATATAGAATCTTACGTATATGTACAACACATATACAAAAGATTGTGTATATGAGTACATATACAAAAGCTTCCACATATGCGTGCATATATGGAAGCACATATACAAATACACTTCCGCATATACTACTTCAACATATGTGCATATATTGAAGCTTTCGTATATCTGCAGTGCATATATAGAAGATTTCGGATATGTGCAGATATATGGAAGTGCATATAGGATGTGCTTCCACATATACTACTTCTGCATATGCGCATATACAAAATCTTCCATATATGCACATATATGGAAACACACAATGCATATACAGGCACTTTCATATATGCACATATATGGAAGCTTTCATATATATGTGGATATATATAAGCTTTCTTATATGCATAGCACATATACAAGCACTTTCGTATATGCGCATATAGGAAAGATTCCATATATCTATGTATATACAAAAGCACATATACATAATCTTCCATATATGAGTGCATATACAAAAGCGCATATATGGATGCACTTCCGTATATATGGAAGCGCACATATATAGAAGCTTCTATATATGTGCATATATGGAAGCTTGTACATATACGTTAGCGTATAGTGCATATATAGGCGCTTCTATATATGCACACATATGAAAGATTTCGTATATGCATACATATACAAAAGCTTTCGTATATGTGCAATGCATATAAAGGTTCTTTCGTATATGTGCATATATGGAAGCTTCCGTATATGCACTATATGCACATATATGGAAGTTTTTGTATATGTGCACATATACAGAAGCTTTTGTATATGTTCAACACATATACAGGTGTTTCCATATATGCGCATATATGGAAGCTTCCATATATGCACTGGGCAGTAAATGGATAAATTACTCACATGGGTTTCCTACAGACGCTCAAAGAGTTACAAGAGGGATTATTGTGCCTAGTCCAACGGTTGTGGCCTCAAACAAATTCAGAACACCCTTTTATTCAACACAGAACCTTCACTGATATAAATGGAAGCAGATTTAAGACTACAACAATGAATAAACAGCTTGTAAAACTAGAAAAGACAAATCATCCATAAATGAAAACGAAACTTACTACAAAATCCAGTGGCTCTGATACTAGGGTACACCAAGATCGATTTTACAAATATCTTCATAATCTTCTGTGGCAATCGTCCATTTTCTTTGCATTAGTCTTTCACATGCAATAGAAAATCATTTACAGACTATCAACTCATCTTCGAACTGTGAAGATCATCATTGATGACACACAGAAAACCATACAGCTTTTGATCCCAGCTGGTCGCACAAAGCGCAAAGGGAGAGCATACACTACTGATTTCTTACAGAATCTTTACACTTGAGATATTTGTTTTTCATATGCTAGTTCGCACTAGACGCGAGCATAGAGGATAAACAAGCTTGCATATATGCACTGCGCATTATAGGAAAACTTGCTACATATATGAAATCTTTTGTGTGTGTGCTTATACAGAATCTTTCATATATGCACATATACTGAAGATTTCATATATGCGTTGTGCATATACAGAGGATTAATATGTATAAGTGCATATATGGAAGCTTCCGTATATGCATTTTCTTATATGTACATATATGGAAGAAGCGACGCTTCCTTATATGCGCATATACAGAAGAAACACTTTTATGTATTCATATATACGGAAGTGTGCAATACATATACAAATGCTTCGTATATGAGCATATACAAATGCTTCGTATATGAGCATATACAAAAGCTTTTGTATATGCATTGTGCATATAAGGAAGCTTATGTATATGTGCATATACAAAATATTTTATATATACACTATGCATATACAAAATTTTCTATATCTATGTTGTGCATATACAGAAGATTTTGTATATCCAGTGCGCATATGCGTAAGCTATGTATATGAACATATATGGAAGCATTTGTATATGTGTTGTGCTTCTTCCGTATATGCACATATACGAAATCGTTTCTTTTGTATATGCGCATATACGGAAGTGCATATATGGAAACTTCCATATATATGCATATATGAAAGCTTCTACATATTCCCATATATGGAAGCGTGCATATGTGGAAGCTTCCATATATGCACATATACGGAAGCATGTATATGCAAAATCTTTTGTATATGAACAACACATATATGAAAGCTTCTGTACATGCGCAAGCTTTCGTATATGCATAGCACATATACATAAGCTTTTGTATATGTGCATATAAGGAAGCATGTCTATGCAGAAGCTTCTGTATATGTGGAAGAAATATAGGGATACTTTTGTAAATGAGCATATACGGAAGCGCATGTACATGTGTTATGCATATACGGGGAAACCACAGAACCACCTGCATATGTACATATACAAAAGCTTCTGTATATGCGCTGCACATATACAAAATATTCCATCTATGCACTGCACATATACAAAATTTTATGTATATGTGCATATATAGAAGCTTCTTTATATGGGCGCATATAAGATTCTGTACACGTGCATATACGGAAGTACCTATATATATTCATTTTGTATATACAGAATCTTGTAGATGCACTGCACATATACATAAGCTTTCTCATATGCATTCTTTTGTATATGTACATATACGGAAGCATACATATGCAGAAGCTTCTCGGAATGCACGCTTCTGTGTATGTGCATATACAGAAGCATGCATGTAGGGAAGCTTTTGTGTATGTGCGTATATACAAAAGCTTCCCTATATGCGTTGTGCATATATGTAAGCTTCCGTATATGCAATGCGCATATATGGAAGTCACATATATGTGTTGTGCATATACAAAAACTTCAGTATATGCACAACACATATACGAAAACTTCAATATATGCACAACGCATATATGGAAGCTTCCGTATATGTATTTCACATATATGGAAGTGCATGTATATGTGTTGTACATATACAAAAGCTTCCATATATGCACAACACATATACGAAAGCTTCCATATATGCGTTGTGCATATACAAAAGCATATGTATATATGTTACGCATATATAAAATTTTATGTATATGTGCACATATACAAATGCGCTTTCAAATATATGGAAGCGTGCATATACAAAAAATTTCATATATGCGCACATACAGAAGCTTCTATATATGTGCGTTTCTGTATATGTGCATATACACATAATTTTGTATATGCACATATACAGTTGCTTCAGTATATGCACATATACTAAAGCACTTCTTTTGTATATGTGCATATGTGGAAGTGCATATATGAAAACTTCCATATATATGCATATACGAAAGCTTCTACATATTCCCATATATGGAAGCGTGCATATACGGAAGCTTCCATATATGCACATATACAGAAGCATGTATATGCAAAATCTTTTGTATATGCACAACACATATATGAAAGCTTATGTATATGCGCAAGCTTTCGTATATGCATAGCACATATACATAAGCTTTTGTATATGTGCATATAAGGAAGCGTGCATATAAAGAAGCTTCTGTATATGTGCAAGAAATATAGGGATGTTTTTGTAAATGCGCATATACGGAAGCGCATGTACATGTGCTATGTATATACGGGGGAACCACATAAGCACCTGCATATGTGCATATACAAAAGCTTCTATATATGTACTACACATATACAAAAGATTCCATCTATGCACTGTACATATACAAAAGTTTCTGTATATGTACATATATAGAAGCTTCTTTATATGAGCGTATATAAGATTCTGTACATATGCATATACGGAAGCACCTATATATATGCATTGTGTATATACAGAATCTTGTATATGCACTGCACATATACATAAGCTTTCTCATATGCATTCTTTTGTATATGTGCATATACGAAAGCATACATATGCAGAAGCTTCTCGGTATGCACGCTTCCATGTATGTGCATATACAGAAGCATGCATGTAGGGAAGCTTTTGTGTATGTGCGTATATACAAAAGCTTCTGTATATGCGTTGTGCGTATACAAAAGCTTTCGTATATGCACTGCGCATATATGGAAGCTTCCGTATATGTGTTTTGCATATATGGAAGTGCATGTATATGTGTTGTACATATACAAAAGCTTCCATATATGCACAACACATATACGAAAATTTCCATATATGCGTTGTGCATATACAAAATCATATGTATATGTGTTATGCATATATAAAATCTTATGTATATGCGCACATATACAAATGCACTTTCAAATATATGGAAGCATGCATATACAAAAGATTTCATATATGCGCACATACAGAAGCTTCTATATATGTGTGCTTCCGTATATGTGCATATACACATGATTTTGTATATCCACATATACAATTGCTTCAGTATATGTGCAGATTTAAAAGCTTCCATATATACACTGCGCATATATGGAACAACGCATATACAAAATCTTTTGTATATGTGTTGCGCATATACATAAGTTTTCATATTTGCACTATGTCTTATATCGAATATCAATTGTTAATATTACAAAGCCACTATCTTGAGAGAGATCCAACTACCTCAGAAATTTAAGGATTTGTAAAATCTAAATGAAGTATTTTACTTGTGAAGTTAGAATTTCTCATAGGTGAGCCATAGGCCATTTCCCCTTTATGACTTACTATCAAAAATAATTTATTTGTTGGTGGGAATTGGTCCATCGGTTTTGAACTTAGTGCTCACTACATTAATCTCAACAACCATAATTTATTTTTTAGTGGGAAGTTGGCACCTAACTATATAGCTTTTGACACCATACAACCTAAGAATAAATGGTTTGCATCAAATTTCCACCTTAAGCTATTAAGAGACCGTTGGCACTTAGCTACACCATACAAACTAAGAATAAAAGGGCTTAAATTGCACATGTTCACCTTATCTTTTCCATTCATATGATTCCTACAAATGAAGAATTGAAAGAAATCAAGCATGTTAATTTCAAGTAACATACTCATCTTAAAACACATGTTCATGTTGCATATAAAATATTAAAAAAATATGTACATCTAAGATACATATCAAGTGTTTTTTTAAAAGATACATATTGTATGTTTGTGCTTTGCAATATATTTTGTACATATTCAGTGTACGAAAGGTTAACAAAAACAAATGCTTGTAACAAAACCAAATTTCATAATAATCTAAAAACACTTTGACAAAATCTCTTTTTCATAAATATGTACACTTGTAATTTTCTAGGAGAGTAGATTCAACAATCCATCAAGGTTCAACACTCCTACCTTCTAAAACATGTTCCTTGTGAGCACAAATAAGCAACAACCCTACCCATCATAAAAAATCATAGAAACAAATTTTAGAACTAAAATAGAACCCTATATGTCAAAGATGAGTCCTCCAATGCTTCATCTACAATCTTCCTTTTCACAATGTAGTTTATATAAACAATGTCCACATAGATTAACAATGTTAAGTTTCATGAATAAAAAAGGTTACATATTGCATGTTTTTGCTTTGCAATATATTTTGTACATATTCAGTGTACGAAAGGTTAACAAAAACAAATGCTTCTAACAAAACCATATTTCATAATAAAGTAAAAACACTTTGCCAAAATATCTTTTTCATAATCATGTACACTTGTAATTTTCTAGGAGATTGGATTCAACAATTCGTCAAGGTTCAACACTCCTACCTTTTAAAACATGTTCCCTATGAGAACAAATAAGAAACAACCCTACTCATTATATAAATTCACATAAACAAGTTTTAGAACTAAAATAGAACGGGCTATATGTCGAAGATGAATCCTCCAATGCTTCATATACAATCTTCCTTTGCACAATGTAGTTTATATAAACAATGTTCACTTAGATTAACAATGTTAAGCTACATAAACAATGTTTACACCAACTTAAACAATTTTCTCTTAAACGTTTACAATGTCACCTTATATGAACAATGTTCAGTGATAGGAGCAATGTTTACATCAACTTAAATAATTTTACTTCACTTAGATGAACAATCTTTACTCAGCTTTACTCGAGAATGTACTTAAATGAATAATGTTTACTAGGGGAACCATTGTTTACTTAACTTACATATATAATGGTTGCTTAACTTACATAAACATTGTTTGTTTAAGTTAGAGGAACACTTTTTAATTTTAACTTTCTAGTAGAATCACATCATAGAATGTTTACAATGTTTGCTAGCGCAACCAATGTTTACTTCGATTACATATACAATATTTAGATAGATTTCCAAGATCTTCAAATTCACACCCTACCCACCCTTCTTTTTTATTAAAGCTATTTACAGTCTTTCCTATCTTGTAAATTCCATTAATGCTTTCTAGGATTTCACAATTTTCTACGTATTACTAGATACTTACTTCTTAAATACACTTTCTTTTCTTTCCTATATACATTCACTCCTTTGAAATATTCAAATATTTTTATGTTATTAACTCTTCTTTTTTTTGTTGGTTTTTTGGAATGTATAGTACATTGGATATGGATCCTACTATATAGAGTTTCTTACCGATTGAGTTGATTGAATTGATATTTATGTGGATTCCTCTGTCGGGTTTGTTTCTTACCATGTCAAAAACACCTATAATTGAATACATCATTGAGTATGTTGTATTTATATAACCTATAGTCAAATGTAACAAGACCACAAATAGTATGTAGTGCTCTGGTTTTTACAGCAGGGCACTAAGTAAAATTTCAGAGTTAATTTTCTATGCTTTAAACTTTATCAGGTGTATGAGAGTAAATTTCTAACAATTACTATGCTTCTAAATGATATTTAGTGTACTGTCGTGTTTTTATCAACCTTACATTCGTAATTTAAAATAAACAAACATATCAATATTTTCTTTTCAACAATCATGTTCCAGCATAAGAATATGTTTCACAACTTAGTAAATCAATAAATAGCAAGTTATGCATGTTTACAGTAAGTTTTAGCATAATAATCAAATAACGTAAATGACAAGGAAATTACCTGATGCTGATGCTAACCGTAGGTTGTAGCAGGTTGTATAACCTCTTAGACAGCCAAAATGGAGTGTCCACCCTACCGACCAGCTATTATCTTGCTGGCCCTTGGAAATCAAAGGATTTCCAAGCCCCCGAGCTCACAATCTGATAATCCCGAGAGCAGTGTTTACTTCGGTTCTCAAAACCTTTCTCCGTCCTTAAACTTTTCTGTCCTCCAACCTTTCTCTCCACTTCCAGTCCCCCCCTTCCCTTCAACCTTCTCCTCCTCTATATACATGTCCATCCTCGAGAAGACCTTGGGCTTACTCCACCGCCCCAAACTCCCCCTCTCGAGCCCCTCAAACATTTACTCCTTTCCCTAGTTCATTCATCCACGTCTCATTATAAAAATGTATAATTAATTACTCTCATGGAAAATTTATTTGGTTTTGGATTGACGGTCGTAAGTATTTATTACGGTGGAAATTATCACCCAAAGGTTATCCATTCGGGACAAGGTTTATTAATTACAAGTCTTTTCACCAAACCTTGTATTTATTGTTATTGAGGTAATTAATAAAATATTATATAAAATATTTGACCCCCTTCAACTTGGACATGGCGTGTCTTAAGGGTCTACCTTATCCGTCGAGATCACTTATCTTGAGATTTTAAATTCTACGATTCATATTGAATAATTAAATAGTAATAACCCATTTTCCATCACATCACATTCATTCCAAAAAATAGTTATCCTATTATGTCTAACTTAGAAATGTAAAATAATCACATTCTAATCATTCATTAATCAATATTTAAATTTTACCTATTTTGCAATTGTTATGACATGGGTAGTAATATTATTAAAATAAATTTTAAGTAATAATATTAATTAAATCCCCATAAGGTAATAATAATGGTGAATTTAATAAAGATGTCTTTTACATAATTTGTTTATCACATGAGTACCCTAACATCTATATAGTATCGTCCTTCTTCTAAACAAAGCACCCTCAAGTGCTTAAATAACCTTACTAATTAATTAGACAGTGCCATTACCTTATTTACAACAATTCTCAGACGACAATGTTAACTGATGACACTTGTCTCAGTTGTATATCACAATGTTTACCAACGAGTAATGCATAGCTTAATTGACTTGTTTTTACACATCTTAGATAACTTTATATCCATTATCTAAATTCAGTCAATGCATGATTAACCTAATTACCTATGACAACTTATACATTTATTCAATATGTTAAGTGTTTGTATATCAATACTAGTGTACATGTGCAAGGTGTGCATGCGTGGCCAGCGTATGCACAGATCATAAATGTACTATAGACAAACCCCATCCCGCCTATGCATACCTGCTAACTAATAGTAGTATTTACCCCCATGTAGAAGAACAAACATAATATATATAGTACAATTACTTCAACATTCTCAGTTATTTAATAGTTAGTTCTTTACGATTTCACATCATTATCTTTATCTTTACATTAGTTTAATCAATCATGTACAAGGAAGGGTGCCTACTACCACTAACTCGGAATCAAGGAATACTAAACCCCCAACAGTACTAACTAACACATCCTCCCATCATAACCTACGTCCAACATCCTCACTATCCTTCCTCTGCTAGTACAAAAGTGGATGTCGGACTCACCGATCTAACCACATAGAACTTGAGAGCGATAGCGTCGGCTGAACAGCGGACCTATCCTCCCCTAGCAGGCATCCGACCATCGTCATCACAACAACATGGGGAGCGTGTCTCAGCACGGCCCTCCCACGACCTCGGGTCTCATGGAAACCTAGGGTGGGAAACACATCCATCCCTCTCAACATACTGGGGCTACGCCCTTATCAACTCATACTTGCTGCTATCGGGATTATCAGTTTGTGTTATCGTATCATCATTTTGGTTGCTAAGGTTTACTATATGAACATGTTTTTCCTTTCCAATATATATCAGATCAAGTAACTGGCTATCCCATAGCCCTTGTGTCCTGTAGGTTAGTATTTTGCAAAATACAAATTTATAGAAAGCATTTCCCATTGATCGCCAATTGATCCATGTTATCAAAAATCATTTTATTTCATGTAACCTTTTTAGCTCATCATAGATGCGTATGACATATAACACTTCAATAATTCATATAAGAAGATGGTATCCACATACCGAATCATATATTTCACATTTCATTAATGAAAACATATAAACATATACTGTAATCATAAAATAAAGAAATCATATGATAATCATGACATCATAACCGCATAACATAGTAACATCATAATCATGGTGAAATCATAAAACAGAGTAACATCATATATAATGAGGTCCAATATAGTTTACTCAGTCGAGCTGAGTTCAACAGAATATATAAGAAATAAAGTATGGTGTATATAACTAATAAATATGCCGAATCAAAAATATGGGCGTTACATACACCCACCCTTCGGGAAACTTCGTCCCGAAGTTATGGTCAAAATAGTGAGGGAAAATCTCGATGCATGGTCTCTGTGTCCTCCCAGGTAGCAGACCCTGGGCTGTACTTGTCCCATTGGACCTTAACCTGGTCCACATGGCGACTACGGAGCTGTCGAACCCTACGATCAAGTATACGTAATGGTTCGACCCTGAAGGTTCCCTCGTCCGAGACCTGCAATTCCTTCCATTGAATTTTGTGAGTCTCATCAGCTATGTAATGTCGTAATACAGAAACATGAAATACATTATGATTTTTATGCAAGTGGGGTGGCAGCGCAAGACGATAAGCAACTGGTCCGATTTTCTCAAGAATCTCAAATGGACCTATAAAGCGAGGTGACAACTTGGTACCCTTCCCAAACCGAATGGTACTTTTATTTGGTCTGATGCGAATAAATACATGATCCCCTACTTCATAAGTTCTATCTGATCTATGTGCATCAGCGTAACTCTTTTGCCTATCCTGTGCTTCCTTCAGCCGCTGCCTATTCTGTAACACTTGCTCCTCCATTTCCTGAATCAATTGAGGCCCAATTAAAACTCGATCCTCTAACCTGTCCCAACTGAGTGGTGTCCTGCATGGCCTCCCATACAATGCCTGATATGGCGGCATACCAATGGAGCTGTGATGACTATTGTTGTATGCAAACTCCACTAAAGGAAGATATTTCTCCCATTGGGTCTGTTGATCCATAACATACATCCTAAGAATGTCCTCCATCACTTGATTCACCCTCTCTGTCTGTCCATCTGTCTCGGGGTGATAAGCTGAGCTTAAGTTCAACTGTGTCCCTAATGTTGACTGCATGCTTGTCCAAAATCTGGAGGTGAACTTAGGGTCTCTGTCAGAGATTATCTTTTTAGGAACTCCATGAAGACGTACAATCTCATTTATGAATACCCTTGCCACATCTGTCACATCATATGTGTCTTTGACTGGAATGAAGTAAGCACTTTTGGTCAGTTTGTCGACTACCACCAAAATAGCATTATGTCTCATAGATGTGAGTGGTAATCCTACAACGAAGTCCATGGAAATGACTTCCCATTTAGTCATAGGAATATCATGTGGTTGTAGGAGACCGGCCGGGTGACGATGATCTGCCTTAACTTGTTGACACTCAAGGAACTTCGAAACAAAATCCACTACATCCATCTTCATACCTGGCCAAAAGAAGAGTTGCTTCATGTCAGTATACATCTTCTTCACCCCTGGGTGCGCACAGTAATGCGATCTATGGGCCTCTCTAAGGATTGTTTCCCTGATATCACCTTCCTTAGGAACATACATCCTTCCCTGATACCGCAACAATCCATCTTCCTCAAGATGGTACCCATCATACTTCAATTCCTGTTCCTTTCCATTTTGAATAGTTGAGGTTACCTTTAGGTACCAACTATCACCCAATAGTTGTCCTAGTACTCTTTCCCTCAAGTCCACCTTTAAGGGAATTAAGGAGAAAAGTCCCGGCCTTTAGCTTAGAGCGTCCTCCACCACATTCTCCTTTCCTTTGATGTAAGAGATACCAAAGTCATACTCACTCATGAACTCACTCCATCGCCTTTTCCTAGCATTCAAATCCCTTTGGGTAAAGATGTATTGCAAGCTCTGATGGTCTGTTTTAAGGGTGAAGCTTCTACCAACTAGGTAGTGCCTCCATAAGTTTCGTGCCAACATTATTGCTGCCAATTCTAGATCATGCGTGGCATACTGCTCCTCATGAGGTTTCAACTTTCGAGATGCATAAGCTATTACCCCACCTTCCTGCATCAACACCGCTCCTAGTCCTTGCTTCGAGGCATCGGTGCATACCATGAAATCTTTATCCATGTCTGGTACCCGCAAGATCGGTGCACTTGTCAACAATCTTTTTAACTCTGTAAAAGCGGCATTGCATTCATCGGTCCATTCATACCGGATTCCCTTCCGTTGCAAGGTGGTAATAGGTTTTGCAATTTTAGAAAATCCTTCCACAAACCTCCGGTAATACCCCGCTAACCCCATGAAACTGCGCACCTCATGAGCATTCCTTGGAATTGGCCAATCTTCAATGGCCTTTACCTTTTCTGGGTCTACAGAGATCCCTTCACCTGAGATGATGTGCCCCAAGTAGTGAATCTCTTTTTGGAATAAGGAACACTTTGATAATTTACCATAAAGTTTGTGTTCCCTTAAGCATGTCAAGACTAACCGCAAGTGTTCCTCATGCTCCTTCTCATTCTTAGAATAGATAAGAATATCATCTAAGAAGACCTGAACAAAGTGGTCCAAGTATTTTCGGAAGACACCATTCATGAGGCTCATGAATACAGCTGGAGCATTGGTCAAACCAAATGGTACCACTACAAACTCGTAATGCCCAAATCGAGTTCGCAAGGCAGTCTTAGGAATGTCGCCTTCCTTGATTCTCAACTGGTGATACCCTGATCGTAAATCAATCTTTGAAAAGACTGACGCACCTTTCATTTGATCAAAGAGGTCATCAATTCTTGGTATGGGATACCTGTTCTTCACTGTGGCTTTGTTCAAATCTCTGTAATCTATGCACAGTCGCAGAGATCCATCCTTCTTCTTAACGAAGATCACTGGTGCTCCCCACGGCGAGATACTAGGTCTAATCAGTCCCAAATCTAGCAACTCTTTTAACTGGATCTGTAACTCACGAAGCTCTGGAGTTGTCATTCTATAAGGAGTTTTTGAGATAGGTTCTGCACCAGGTTTTAGTTCGATTGTGAAATCGAGCTCTCTTTCTAGAGGTAGTCCTGGCAATTCCTTCGGAAAGACATCCTTGAACTCAGAAAGTACTGGGTAAGAATTTAAGGAAGGTCCTTTACTATCGCTCACGGCCTCCACTACGAACAACTGGCATCCTTGTCTTAGGCACCGCTTAGCTTTCACCATAGAGATGAAACGGATAGATACCTTCCTCTTCAAGCCTTGGATTTGAATTGTCCTTCCCTCGTCATCGAGGCACAGCACCTTCTTCGCATAGCAGTCTAAGAAAGCTCTATGGCCTTCTAACCAATCCATGCCAATAATGAGGTCATAAGTCCCCAAATTGGTGACATAAGCATCCAACTTAGTGGTGCACACTCCTAAGTCAACCTCACAACTCCTCACTTTAAGACCTACTGTTTGCTTAGCTCCCGAAGCCATTTCGACCAGTTTGAAATCATCGTGCTCGTAGGCTGCCAACCCACATTTATCAAATGCAAATGGTGAAATAAAACTATCAGTTGCTCTCAGATCAAACAAAATTTTAAGTTTGACATTGTTTACTTTACCAGTGGATTCTACTACGGTAGACTGATGTTTTGCTTGGTGGTTGTGAACCGCTGCATGAATCCGATGACTGTTACCCGAACTATCCATGGGTGCCTTTCCTTCCCTGTGCCTGCTGCCTGACCGACCCTTGGGACAGTCTCGCTGGAAATGAGGACCTCCGCATCCCCAACAAGAGAGATTGGGAGGGGCTTGCATGTTGCTCGGAGGAATCCTCTGAGATGAGTTCCTTCCCCTGGGTCCTCTAAAACCCCTTGCTCCTCTATAGGAACTTCCCTGTGTACGTCCTTGGCTTTGGTGGGTTGCGGACGATGCCTGCGAGATTGAGTTAACTGAAGTATTACCCCTCGGTGTGAACCTGTTACCGTAAGGAGGAGGTCTAGATTGTCCTCCCCTGAAGTAAGGACGTGACGCCTTCCCTGAAACGTACTGATTGGTTCCTGTCAACTTACTACCCCCTTTTCCATCTGACATATCAGCTGCATAACGAGCATACTCAACTGCCATGGCAACTGAAGTTGGCTTCCACATCCACACCGCAGCTCTAATCTTGTAGTTAAGTCCATACACAAAACGCTCTACCTGACAATCATCTGCATCAAGGTAAGGAACATATTTTACCAGTTCCATAAACCGAGATTCATACTCCTCCACCGTCTTGTCTCCCTGTACTAAGGCATGGAGTGCACCTGCCTGTTCTTCCTTGTAATAATTTGGCAAATACTTCTTGTGGAACCTCTCCTCGAACAGCTCCCAAGAAGTTGTAAGAGGAGTAAGGTGCAACTGCTTCTCGAGATCTGACCACCAATTCAAAGCATCACCTTTAAGCTGAAAGATGGCCATCCTAGCCTTGGAACTAGATGTGTACTCATTCAATGCGAAGCATCTCTTCATGCCTTCCAGCCATGCTTCGGCATGCTTACTGGGTCGTCCTCCTGAAAACTCTGGAACCTTTATCTTTTGCAACTCCCTCGATGTCCTGAAGCGGTTCCAGTCTTGGGCCATGTGCCCTTTCAGAGTTCTCTCGACTTACTTGAGTGGTTTCCACCTCGACGGCCCTTTCCGACTGCCTATTCATCGTGGTCATAATAGCCTCCAAAGACCTCATTATGATCTGCATTTCAGGCGTTGAGGTTGATCGTGGCGGTGTTGGCGGTGATGACGGTGGCGGAGGTGGTGGTGACGCTGGTCGACCTTGACCCCGTCCTCGACCTCTGCGTGTTGTTACCATGATAGTTCCTGAGTTATGGAAAGAAAATCATATCCTTAGTTGTTCAATCAAATATACGCGGAACTAAAATGTAGGTATTCATACACTTATACTTATGCGTAAGAAATAACTTGCATCATAAGATAACAAATTGTCAGGATTAGCGCAGTAAAATCTATAGTCGTTTTTACTAAACAATTTTTGTCATGGTGTTCAGCTCGTCATGCTGATCTTAATGGTGTCTTATTTTCGAGATTTCGAGTCTCTCTCATCCTTCGACTAGGAGTTGAAATCTCAGCAAAAAAATTTTAATATCTATATTTTAGTTAACTTTAAATGTTATCCCTTAATCTAAATAACCTAATTTACATTAACCTTATTAAAATTAATGGTTAACCCTCAACCAATCATGGTTAAGTTTACTACAAAAAATTAAAATTTCTATAAAACATATTTTTAACCACATATGTTATAACAGAAAAGAAAAATTAATTTTTATAATACATATATTCTAACAAAATATGAATAAATTTAAATTTTATAAAACATATATTCTATGAGAGTATATAACAATAAATTTAAACTTTAGTACAACATATATTATGACAGAAAAGTAAAATTAATTTTTATAATACATATGTTCTAACAAAATATGAATAAATTTAATTTTTATAAAACATATATTCTATCAGAATATATAACAATAATTTTAAACTTTTATACAACATATATTATAACAGAAAAGTAAATTAATTTTTATAATACATATATTCTAACAAAATATGAATAAATTTAATTTTTATAAAATATATATTGTATCAGAATATATAACAATAATTTTAAACTTTAACACAACAGATATTATAACCTTCTATATATATATTTTACAAACATATCTATATTCTTTTACAAACTATATACAAATAGAACGTAGAACGTAGATTTACAAACCGTATACAAATAGAACCCCTTTAATGCTTCGGTTTAACCTAGCCCTACACCCTCCCTCTGTCTGAAGGCTTGAACGCCACGCGGCCTCTCACCGCCATGCAAAGAGGGAGTAAGAATGGAGGACACGCGATCTCTCCAAGAAATCCACCGCCATGTGAAGGTGGGGAAACCCTAAATAGAGTCGATCCCCAAGGCGCGGCCATTTTCACCCTTTCTTCCCAGAGTTGTTCCGCTCTGCAACTCTTGCCGAACTCAACCTTGCTGCTTCACTTCTACAGGCAGAAATCTCCAGTCTCTCGTGCATGGCGCTTGCAGTGTGGAGGTTTTGTTGGAAGCACTCGCATTGACATGGCCTCAACTACTGAGCAAAATTCTCTTTTGGACATTGATGGTGAAGTGGCACAACGTCTCCGCAGGCTAAGTAAAAAGGACCCCAATACAAAGCTCAACGCATTGGCATCACTGGGTACAATTTTCAGACAAATTCCAGCAAGTGAACTCTGTCAGATTGCACCACAATGGGTGTTTGAATACAAAAAGGCTCGTGCATGATAACAGTAGATAGGTTCGGCAGGCAGCACGCGATGTTATGGCTAATCTTGCTTTGACTATTGGGTGGCCTTTCCAGTCCAGGATAAAAGATTGGAAGCTCTAGTTTTCTGTGGAAATGAGATTTTTCGCTACTAGGATGAGAATTTGAAGCTAGTACCACAAACAATATCTGACAAAACAGCTCCAATAGAAGAATTGGAAGAAATGCGTGAGCTTGTTCTCAATATTCTTTTACTCAAATTGGCGCTTGGACTGTTGCTGTATGGGTGGCTGCAAGTCGTGGAACTTGGCCTTCTGGCCGACCAATATTTTATGAGAAACAAAGGGAAAGGAAAGAAGCCCCATTTCTTTTGCCTCCATGTGCGAGGCCTCGTTTTGAAGCATTTTCACGGGAAAAGGGCTGATATGGGACTTGTGATTCAGAAATTTGTCGTGGGGGTGATGATGGTTAGACTGTGTTGTTAGGCAGAGAATAACGCAGTTATTAGTTATAAGCGTGAGGGTTTTTAAGAATGAGGAATCTCTACGGGATTATGCTGGAGTCAGGGCATAAAGTAATTATCCCACAGAAGTCCTTTCTCAGAGTCTACGGGTCTGTGCTTTTATTGTGTCTTTTTTTTTTAGGAGTTTGGGACTGTATGCTACGAAAAATGAAATACTTTTGTAGACCAAAGTGGTTGTAGTTGTGTTTGTGTTGTAAACCATTTTTTTTTTCCTCTCCGGTGAACTTGGCGGTCTATCACGTTGCCCTGGTGGGAGTCAATTGCTGGAAAGACATCGTTTGCAGTTATGCTTTAGAGCCTTTGAAGAAGGTGAGGTTTTAAAAGTTTACATTGGGAAGGTGTTGAAAGCCCCTGCAAGTATGTTCATTAACCAACGTGATCAGCCGTATGGGGTATCTGTTTTTTTTTTTTAATTGAAAGCGAACAGCTAGTTGAAGATGGGTATTACCCGGAGAAGGAAGTGACAAAGTGGAACTGATTTCTAGCAGGCAAGAATAAGTGTTGTTATTCTGCCAGTGAAGAGAGATGGATCACACTGGAACTGTTCAAGCTTATTTTTCGTCAATTTCTGGAACCAGGAAGGAGAAGAAAAACAGGTGAAAGATGAACTGGACCGTCTACGACAAGCGAAAAGGAAAAAGAGACGGCTTGAAAAGGCACTGGCAACATCTGCTGTTATCCGTTCTGAATTAGAAAAGAAGAAGCAGAAAAAGAAAGAGGAGCAACAACGGCTTGATGAAGAGGGAGCCGCCATTGTAGAGGCTGTAGCACTTCATGTTCTTGTGGATGAAGATTCTGAGGAGACATCAAAGGTTTTTTTTTTTTCAATGTGGATGAAAAGGTTAGTCAACATCAAAGTCCTTATGTAGGCTTTATACCAGGGACCTCAACCACTGCTGCTGGAAACTTTGAGCTCTGTTTGGTAGAGCATAAAAAGGAACTTTATTGGAATAGCATAAAGTGCTTTGGAGACATGAACTATTGTCAAGGTTCTGGCAGCAGGGAGAGAATTTCTAGTTCAAGGGAAGCAGCATGGCAAAAGAATGATCGGAAGGTGCCTCATTGTAGAGCAATGGAAAGAAAAGGCTGTCAGTCGTTTGTGAGATGATTGCCAGCTCATCAATGATTTTCGCCGATGAACCAACAACTGGGCTAGATGCTTCCAGACAGAGATGGTAATGGAGACACTTCGACAACTTGCTCAAGAAGGACATACATTAGTATGTTTTATTCATCATCCTCGAGGTTCAATCTACACAAAATTTGATGATCTACTCTTGTTATCAGAAGGGGCAGTTGTATATGCTGGTCCTGCGAAAGAGGAACCTTTAGTCTATTTTGTTGAGCAAGGGTTTGTCATCGCAACTCTCTTTTAATTATTTTGCATCTTTGTATTTATGTTATTTTTTTGGAGTTTCTTTTCGTATAGTGTTTGTTCAAATGTAGTAGTAGGATTGTTAGTCATAGCTATTGGGTTCCTTCACCATACCGTGAAGCCATGGTTAAATTTCACATCAAAAAAGAAAAGAAAAAGAATTAAGCCCCCTTTTTTTTTTTTTTACTTTTGCTCACTAAAATATTAACGGCAAAGATACAAAGAAAAATACGTGGGAATGAGAACATACCTCAGAGAGATTCCGCTCTTGAAATCAAGCTAAACTAGGGGCAATTAAAAGAGCATTCTAGGTCTACCTATCCTAAATTTTTATCATTATTATATATATATACATATTGTGTTAGAACTCTCTTGGTATATGCATTATATACAAAAAAAAAAGTATATTTTTGTTTTCTATGCGTGCAGGTGCTTACAACCATTGGGAAGAAGGATTTTGTGTAACTTTCTCTGTGTGTGTTTTGCAGGTAATTTTTTTTTTGTTTTTGCTAAGTTTGGCAAGAGCTCGAATGTAGGTAACTAATTGAATTTTCTGGTGTAGATCCAATTTCTTAGACTAGTTTTTTTTTTTTTTTTTAAAGTGAGTAGGCCCTTAAGGTCTGAGTTTCCGAGCCTGGAGCTCTGATACCATATGTAGTGCTCTGGTTTTTACAGCAGGGCACTAAGTAAAATTTCAGAGTTAATTTTCTATGCTTTAAACTTTATCAGGTGTATGAGAGTAAATTTCTAACAATTACTATGCTTCTAAATGATATTTAGTGTACTGTCGTGTTTTTATCAACCTTACATTCGTAATTTAAAATAAACAAACATATCAATATTTTCTTTTCAACACTCATGTTCCAGCATAAGAATATGTTTCACAACTTAGCAAATCAGTAAATAGCAAGTTATGCATGTTTACAGTAAGTTTTAGCATAATAATCAAATAACGTAAATGACAAGGAAATTACCTAATGCTGATGCTAACCGTAGGTTGTAGCAGGTTGTATAACCTCTTAGACAGCCAAAATGGAGTGTCCACCCTACCGACCAGCTATTATCTTGCTGGCCCTTGAAAATCAAAGGATTTCCAAGCCCCCGAGCTCACAATCTGATAATCCCGAGAGCAGTGTTTACTTCGGTTCTCAAAACCTTTCTCCGTCCTTAAAATTTTCTGTCCTCCAACCTTTCTCTCCACTTCCAATCCCCCCCTTCCCTTCAACCTTCTCCTCCTCTATATACATGTCCATCCTCGAGAAGACCTTGGGCTTACTCCACCGCCCCAAACTCCCCCTCTCGAGCCCCTCAAACATTTACTCCTTTCCCTAGTTCATTCATCCACGTCTCATTATAAAAATGTATAATTAATTACTCTCATGGAAAATTTATTTGGTTTTGGATTGACGGTCGTAAGTATTTATTACGGTGGAAATTATCACCCAAAGGTTATCCATTCCGGACAAGGTTTATTAATTACAAGTCTTTTCACCAAACCTTGTATTTATTGTTATTGAGGTAATTAATAAAATATTATATAAAATATTTGACCCCCTTCAACTTGGACATGGCGTGTCTTAAGGGTCTACCTTATCCGTCGAGATCACTTATCTTGAGATTTTAAATTCTACGATTCATATTGAATAATTAAATAGTAATAACCCATTTTCCATCACATCACATTCATTCCAAAAAATAGTTATCCTATTATGTCTAACTTAGAAATGTAAAATAATCACATTCTAATCATTCATTAATCAATATTTAAATTTTACCTATTTTGCAATTGTTATGACATGGGTAGTAATATTATTAAAATAAATTTTAAGTAATAATATTAATTAAATCCCTATAAGGTAATAATAATGGTGAATTTAATAAAGATGTCTTTTACATAATTTGTTTATCACATGAGTACCCTAACATCTATATAGTATCGTCGTTCTTCTAAACAAAGCACCCTCAAGTGCTTAAATAACCTTACTAATTAATTAGACAGTACCATTACCTTATTTACAACAATTCTCAGACGACAATGTTAACTGATGACACTTGTCTCAGTTGTATATCACAATGTTTACCAACGAGTAATGCATAGCTTAATTGAATTGTTTTTACACATCTTAGATAACTTTATATCCATTATCTGAATTCAGTAAATGCATGATTAACCTAATTACCTATGACAACTTATACATTTATTCAATATGTTAAGTGTTTGTATATCAATACTAGTGTACATGTGCAAGGTGTGCATGCGTGGCCAGCTTATGCACAGATCATAAATGTACTATAGACAAACCCCATCCCGCCTATGCATACCTGCTAACTAATAGTAGTATTTACCCCCATGTAGAAGAACAAACATAATATATATAATACACTTACTTCAACATTCTCAATTATTTAACAGTTAGTTCTTTACGATTTCACATCATTATCTTTATCTTTACATTAGTTTAATCAATCATGTACAAGGAAGGGTGCCTACTACCACTAACTCGGAATCAAGGAATACTAAACCCCCAACAGTACTAACTAACACATCCTCCCATCATAACCTACGTCCAACATCCTCCCTATCCTTCCTCTGCTAGTACAAAAGTGGATGTCGGACTCACCGATCTGACCACATAGAACTTGAGAGCGATAGCGTCGGCTGAACAGCGGACCTATCCTCCCCTAGCAGGCATCCGACCATCGTCATCACAACAACATGGGGAGCGTGTCTCAGCACGGCCCTCCCACGACCTCGGGTCTCATGGAAACATAGGGTGGGAAACACATCCATCCCTCTCAACATACTGGGGCTACGCCCTTATCAACTCATACTTGCTGCTATCGGGATTATCAGTTTGTGTTATCGTATCATCATTTTGGTTGCTAAGGTTTACTGTATGAACATGTTTTTCCTTTCCAATATATATCAGATCAAGTAACTGGCTATCCCATATCCCTTGTGTCCTGTAGGTTAGTATTTTGCAAAATACAAATTTATAGAAAGCATTTCCCATTGATCGCCAATTGATCCATGTTATCAAAAATCATTTTATTTCATGTAACCTTTTTAGCTCATCATAGATGCGTATGACATATAGCACTTCAATAATTCATATAAGAAGATGGTATCCACGTACCGAATCATATATTTCACATTTCATTAATGAAAACATATAAACATATACTGTAATCGTAAAATAAAGAAATCATATGATAATCATGACATCATAACCGCATAACATAGTAACATCATAATCATGGTGAAATCATAAAACAGAGTAACATCATATATAATGAGGTCCAATATAGTTTACTCAGTCGAGCTAAGTTCCACAGAATATATAAGAAATAAAGTATGGTGTATCTAACTAATAAATATGCCGAATCAAAAATATGGGTGTTACATAGTATGTAACCATTCCTAAACACATAATGGCAACGAGCCTATGTACAACATGTCATTATTTCCAATAATTTGTAGCAATCATGGACCCAATTAGAATCATGTGGTATCTCCATTGATCATACTACAACCAAAGAAGACATCACAATGGTTGGAATGCAAGAGTTTTCAAATCCTTTGGTTGATATTAATGAGAATATTCATAAGCTAGAATTTGGGGTTTTATAGGACAACCATCTAGATGAGGTGCAATTGCTGGGCAATGACAATGGACATATAATAGCCAGTTTTGAAGCTACATTTACTAGCCTGAGATTATAATATCACTTCAAATTATGATTATGATAATCTCCCCTTGATTTCCCATTTCAAGTTAAGGATCAATTCCAGGTGTTTGTATCTCGTTAAATGACGTTAAAGACATGAATAATTAAACATGTTCCCAAATGCTAGAATCCTATTCAAGATGTTACATTTTTGTGCTAGTAGGTCTTTATTATCCCATTTCTGCAAATTATCTTCAAATGTTTCCAAACCCATTTCCACTAGTCAACTAGATGAATCTCCATATAAAAAGAAATGACTAGCTACCTAACAATTTCTCTCGGTTGAATAACCTTCCTCTCTCTTAGAAGCTAGTTCGGATTTTCCTTATGTCCAATAATAATAACCGACATTTTTTCTTCATTTTATTTTCATTCATGCAACTTAAAAAAATGTGTTGAGACATTGCAATGGTGGTTCTAAAGTTATGGGCTGACTATTGAATCATTAGCAAAATCACAATGAAGTATTTGGCTACCACCTGATAGCCAAATTCCCTTAATCCACCACTCTAATCATCCTACATCTAGAAAATGGTCACACTCTATCCTATTCACCATATCTCCTTCCTCTATCTTCCATTCATCTATTCGATCTATGACAACTGATTTTATATTTTTCATGTAGTATCATACCTTTTGACTTCAATCAAATTGCATTATATATATATATATATATATATATATTGTTAAGGGAAGAAGAATGAACATATACAAGGGCTATATGAGGTTGGAAAGAAAGATGGGTTTTGGTACAAGCAAGTAGAGCCAAAGTAAACTCAATTGGGAACAATTACGAACAATTACCTTTCATACTTACAAAAACCCTAGCACATTACATCGATTACATAAATTATAAAAATTATAGAAATATATTTCACTACTTGGGTATTGAAAGAAGAAAAAATTACCTATGTATTCGCAGTCGAGGGCCTCTCCAACTCTAAATTTATTCTACGCCTCTTCAAAAGCCTCCACGTCCTCTCCATGAAAGTTTTATCGACCATGGAAGTTGATAGATTTATACAGCCTACACCTTCTTTTTTATCCTTCCAATTTGCAAAATTACCACTTCCCATAATGATATCTTCTTTCCCATCCCTGCAACGAATGCAAAATATAACTCCTAACCCATTCAACTGGTGCATGTACTAACAGGGAAGTTCTCCCTCCCATAGTCTTCAAATTTCCCCTCAATACAATGATATCATCCATCACCACCCTCAAGCGTTATTATTTACATAACGCTCGAGCGCTTGCGCATTACAAAAACGCTCGAGCGTTATGAACCACATAAACTTAAATTTTGAATGGAGATAAGTGGGGTGAGAGAGAGAGAAGGGATATGAGAGCGGGGGGGCAAGAGACATTTATAATTTAGGGAGTTGGAGAGAGGAATGATGAGGGAGTAAATTAATGTCTACAATAACCAAATGCTGAAATAATTAGACATGCATGAATAAAAAATATAATTACATGATTATATTATGTACAATTGTTCAAATAGTTACCTCTGTATGACATGTTTCTATTGCAGATGTGGCACTAAGTGTAACATCAATGACCCTTGATAGGTTAGGCATAGATGGATCTTTGATACATATGCTATAGAGGACAACCACACCCTTTCGAAGAGTGGAGCCTCTCTTATACACTTGTCCCTTCTACACATTTGGACTACGAGGAGAGGCAACTGTGGACTGTTTTCTAAATATAGCAGGTGATGGATACAATCACCATGTGCTGACGTAGTTAGAAATGCATAAATCATTGAAATAACACGTATTAACAAACTAGCAATGTTGAAATACTTACTGATAAACAGTATGCTTCAAGCAAATCTGTGACACGTTGTGCCATACACACATGCCTCGTGGAATGTGTAGCCCTTATCTCCCCACCAGGGGGGACATCACTAGAAGAAATTATTTCCCTCTATGGGGGATCTACAACCTACAATTTATAAAATAGTAAATATTAGACCGAGTAGCATTAATTAACTAACATGTGATAACAAACTAACATGTATTAAAAAAATGACATGTTGAAATAGTTACCTTAGTGTGAGCTGTTGTCGTCGAAGGTATGACAACATCTTGTACATCAGAGGGTTTTGGTGAACGAGCCTCTCGACTAGCCTGGGCATCGCAAGTGGAAAATTCTTTCCCCGCGTCCTCTTCTTGTAGCAACTGCAAGTTTAAAAAACATTAAAAATATTAGAAATCTATATATGTGTATAGTAAGGAAAAATAATTTTCAAACAGGACTAAATTGCTAACCATTTAATTACCTAAGTAAAATACCCAGTAAGCTATCGTCTATCTGGATAGGACCAAAGTAGGGATGGCCGCACACTGTGTATGGGTGGGTCTCTTGGCTGCACTCATGATATGCGGGTCTAGTCCCACTACTAGATGCTCCTTGACCACTGGAAGGTGGTGTATCTACCCCACCGGGAGGTGCTGGCCTTGCCCCACCAATAAATGGTGGCTCTAATGCCTTTTCCTGGTATGCACCATGAAGATACGTGCTATCATGGTGAACAACCTCCTATGCAAACTATAGGAATGAATCATGCATCTGTGAGACCAGTTGATGCACAGGAGGAACATCTAGCCTGGGTATCCACCTACGAGGTGGAGCTACTGGGATATTGGGATCTATGTGCCTCACATTGGGATTTTTTTGAGGCATCCCCATCCCAATGCCCTGGTACTCCAAGATATCAAAATAGTTGACATGCTTCCCCAAAATGAATTCTGCGTACATCTTTCTAAGAAAATATAATGAGATTTCCCTATTGTTGTGTGGTGGTACATCAAATACCATGTACCATCAGTCCATCCAATTATCTATGAATGGTTGATATATACACCACTCAATAAAAATACAATTTATGTTTACATCTGGTATTTGACCCGTCTGTGGATCTCTAAAAAGGGAAGAGATGTGTTGTTTTGTTATCTTCAATTTCTTAACTTCCTTGTTGCTAATTCCATCGGCATATTCTTGGCTCTTTCTCTATATATATATGTGGCAATGTCTTGAAGTGTACCTTTTGACGTACTAAAGGTCTCCATCATCGCATCCAAATTGGATGCAAGCATACGATGTCTATTGTCAATAATAACAATTGAGGCTTGAATGTCTCTGAGCCTATGGATTTCTCTTTCTATGTATGTGTGCACATCCATACTCTCCACTACAATAAAAAATAAAAAAAAACAAATCATTAGAAACATATATATGCTATAATGACATCCCTTAAAAATAAAAAATGAAACAATATTTTGTAAGAACGATTACATAATTACAAACATAAATCTCATCTCAAGAACCATGTGTTTATTCATAACACTTGGAGTTTACATGGTGCTTCATAGTTGACCATGGTTGACCATGGTTGATCATGGTTATTCATAAGTTGTAAACCAAAGTGGAAGGTGAGGATCAACTACATGTAAATCGATCAATGATCGATGGTGGAGAGATCTTGGTTCAATTAATATTGAAGGATCGAGACAATGGAGGCCTTAAAATCACTTTATGTACACCTTTCTAGAGTCGAGGTATTGGAAAAGATGTTGTTCGGATATCCACATCATCTTTTTCAGGATCTTGCATGCAATTAGGGTTTGCATGCAAATTCTAGGGTTTGCATGCACTTTGCATCCATCCCAGTCACCAGGTTGATGCCTCCAGCACCTTATCCACCTTATTCTAGCACCCGGGAGCCACTTACTTCAGAGTTTTAGCCCTCCTAACCTGAAAGGTGCCCACTTCTCACCTACTTCCAGAGAAGGGCACACTTGTTCACCTACCACTGCAGTTCCACTTCAGTTACATTCAGTTAGCTCCGATTCTCCCTGATTTGAGGCTAGTTTCACTCCCGACTGACTGTTTCACTTCCATTGGACCTCCAGTTTGACTAGATGACTTGTTCTGACTTCAGTTAGTCTCCCATGCACCCCCCACTGAGCCTCCTTCCCTTAATTAGTGCTACACACTTCGGTTACACATGACACACTCAGTTAGACTCAGATTGACACCTGGATGACTGGTTCTTGTGCATTGATGAGCACCACCGATTGATGATGAGGACTCCTAGTTGGAGTCAAGCTACTCCATTTAGTGATTCGAATGGCCTACTTAGTCAATTCAAATTGCTCATTGACAGAAATTGTATTCTATTGTAATTCATTCACCCTTTCTGGGATATTGAGCACTGCTGCATGTTTTGTACAGTTTTACACCATATTTTCTATATTCATCTGTTGTGATTGATTTACTTAGTCATTAGATCTGCTGTGACTAATTTTACATGGTATCAAAGCCATTGCAGGGACAAGATCTCTTTTCTACAGGTGTTTCTACAAGAAGATTTGACTGAATTGCTCAAAAATTGCAAAAAGTTTTGGCATGAGATATCTCAAGGGCATTCGCTCCTGTGCATGCAAAGCTTGAAAATACATCCAATACCACTCCAGAAGCTTGAGTTACCACATAATTCCTGGATCTGATACATTGGACCCATTCAACATTGTTTGATCTCCAATCCCAGGTGTGATGCAACTCTAAAAGGGTGGATTGTTCGACCTTACTGTTCTTGGTTTATTGTGATTTGTAGGTTTATTGTCTCCATCAATTGCATTCGCTACATTGTGCATGCAAGCTCCTCTACAGCAATTGCATTCGCTACACTGTGCATGCAAGCTCCTTCTACATCAGTTTGACTCGCTCCTATCAATGGAATATTCTTCTTCAAAGCCTATCCTCACCCCATTCAATTATTTTGATTGGAAAGATGATATGGGGATCATATTACGTTCAAAAGGTTACTACCGAGTCACTCTTGGTCTTGAATTGGAGCCAAACAATGTGTCAGATCGAACCAAACACTACAACAAACTTGATGAAGCTTATGGTCTTCTTTGTCTCTCCATCTCCAAAGATCTTCTCTTCCATCTCAGCAGATTGAAGACCCCAAAAGCTATATGGGAGCAACTTGAAACACTATTTGGAAAGCAGGACGAGCTTAGGGCTTTTCAATTAGAGAATGATTTGATTGGCCTTAGTCCTGAGAATTTCGAGACCATTAATGAATTCTTCACAAAATTCAAGAACTTGAACATGCAGTTGAAGAACAGTGGAGTTATCAAAGAGGATAAACAATTGATCCTCTCCATTCTCAGCAAGCTTGGTAAATATTATTCGGTATTTGTCTCTACTTTCAATTTCGGTCGGCTAACTACCCCGAATTGGAAGATGCCTACCTTGAATGCCTTCATTGAGTCCGTCACAAAAGAGCATGACAAGTTGGGTCAAATGGGGTGCATAAGCTCCAAATATTCAGCCCTATATGTTCAAGGACCCAAGATCCTGAATGGTAAAGGTAAGCAAAAGAAGGAGAAGCCCAAATTCGAGCCTCACAAGCAAAAAGAGAAAGGAAAACAAATGGATGCACCATCCAGTTCGAAGTTCAATCAAAAGGGCAAAGAAGGTAACCAAAAATCTAAATGTACTTATTGTAACCGTGGCTTTCATCCCGAAAGTTCATGTATAAAGAATACTATAGATCAAATGGCCCTCCTTTTGGAAAAGAACAACATAACCCTTCCTGACGGTGCAAGGAAGAAGGATAGGAATGATGATCATGAAAGAGGAAAAGCACTCATGGAAACTGTTTCGAAGCCCACTACTCTCTTGATAGATTCGGGTGCATCGAATCATATGGCTGCAAATATTGATTCTTTTTCTTCATTCGATCCAAACAGCTCCATCCCCATCCATTTGGGAGATGACTCAAAAATTTCTTCAAAGGGAAAAGGTACGATTCATGTAGATCATGGAAGCTTTCAGAATGTTCTCTATGTGCCTTCCTTGGCTTCAAATCTTCTTTCTGTGTATCAAATGACACACACTGGTGAACCGAAGCAAGTTACATTCAGCCCTAATACAGTTGAAATTTCTGATATCAAAAGTGGAAGACTCGTTGCAGTTGGAAAGGCAAACCACACTACAAAATACTATGAGTTTTCGCACTTTATTCTGCTTGCAAAGCCCACTGCTCTTCGCACACATGGTAATGAGGTTAGTAGGATTTGGCATGAAAGATTTGGACATCTTAATTATAAATATTTGCTCCTTCTATCAAACAAATCCATGGTAGATGGTCTTCCACAACTCCGTTCCTCGAAGGGAATATGCACTAGTTGCATCATTGGGAAGCACCCCGAGCATAGATTCGACCGCGGCAAAGCTAGCAGAGCTTCTACAATATTGGGATTGATCCATTCTGATATCAGTGGTCCGCTGCCCCATATTTCATTAAATGGTTCAAGGTATGTTTTGACATTTATTGATGATTTTTCCCGCTTTACATGGGTATTCTTTCTCAAAAACAAGTCAGAAGTGCTTGAAAAATTCAAGGATTTTAAGGCTTCTGTTGAGACCGCCACTGAGAGCAAGATCAAAGCTCTTAGATATGATAATGGTGGAGAATATATTAAATCCGAGTTTCTGCAACTTTGTGCCCAAAGCAGAATTCAGATCCAACATATAGTTCCCTACACACCCCAGCAGAACGGTGTAGCGGAAAGGAAAAATCGGTCACTGAAAGAGATGGCTACATGCATGATTGAATCAAAAGGTTTGGCTGCAAATCTTTGGGCTGAAGCAATCAATGTTGCTGCATACATACAGAACCATGTTCCACATTCATCCGTGAAAGGTATGACTCCTTTCGAAGAATTCTTTGGTCACAAACCGGATGTGTCAAATTTGAGAGTTTTTGGCTCTACTGCATGGGCTAGAATGCCTTCTGAGAAAAGACAAGCTTTGGATCCACAAAGTACCAAGTGCATACTGATAGGATATGGGGAAGAATCAAAAGCATATAAACTCATGGATATCAGATCTAAAAAGATATTCATAGAGTGCAGTGTGCAATTTGAAGAACCGCTTCAAGAATTGCAACTAGTCGAGGAGAAGACTGTCGATTCACCGCCTTCACCAGAAGAAGATCCGTGCAGCGATAATGAAGGTATGAGTTCTGATATTTCTGATATTTCAGAAGCATATGATGATCATGACATATCAGGTTCGGAATCCGACCATTATGATCCTCCTCAGTTACCAAAGTGGGCCCAAAACACTCTCCAATCTGCTGGTTCAAACCTTGGAAATCCTGCTGATCCGAGACGAACAAGAGCAGACTTTCAAAGAGCAGGTATGGCACTTTCTATTGCTGATCCATTACTTCCTAAGATTTGTTATTTGATGGCTGGTTCAGATCCCACATCATACTATTCTACTCACCGAGATCCGAGATGGCAAAGTGCCATGGATGAAGAGTACAGTTCTCTTCAAAAGAACAACACATGGGAGCTAGTTTCTCTTCCACCTGGAAGAAAATTAGTGAAGTGTAAATGGGTCTACCGCATGAAAGTTACTGCTGATGGCTCTATCAGCAAATACAAAGCAAGTTTGGTGGCAAAAGGTTTCTCCCAAGTCCAAGGAGTGGACTACACTGAGACTTTTGCACCGGTTGCAAAGATGGATTCCATCCGCCTTGTTTTAGCTATTGCCGCATCCAAGCACTGGGAAGTGCACCACATGGATGTGAAGAGTGCATTTTTACATGGAGACCTTGCTGAAGAGGTATATATGCAGCAGCCAGAGGGCTACACATCAGATCCATCATTAGTTTGCAGATTGAAGAAATCTTTGTACGGGTTAAAACAGGCCCCAAGAGCTTGGTACGCAAAGATGGACTCCTTCCTTCTTTCTCAGAATTTCCAAAGATGCAAATCTGATCCGAATGTGTATCTTGAGCGAGTTAAAGGTAATTTGTTGGTTATTGTACTTTATGTTGATGATCTTCTCATTACTGGTAGCACACTTACTTCAATAAACAAGCTAAAAACTGCCTTAAATCTAGCTTTTGACATGAGCGATTTGGGCTTGCTGAGTCACTTTTTGGGCTTAGAGATAGCTCAAAATTTTGATGGGATCACTATATCTCAACAAAAATATGCTTCCGACCTGTTATTGAAGTTTAATATGGCTAAATGTAAGGCAGCCCCATTCCCATTCCTCTCAGGAATCAGTCTTGAGGAGGGAGATTCTACACCGCTTGCAGATTGCATTATGTATCGACAGTTGATTGGTTCACTACTTTATTTGACACACTCACGGCCTGATATCTCATATGCCATGAGTGCCATGTCAATATATATGCAGCAGCCACATGAGCTTCATTGGCGAGCAGCCAAGCGGATCTTGCAGTATGTGCAAGGTACGAGACAGTTTGGCATACATTATGTTGTAGATTCTGAGCTTGATTTCATTCGTTTTACTGATTCAGATTGGGCAGGTGATAGCATTGATCAGAAGTCCACTTCCGGTTATGTTTTCATGATTGGTCATGGTGCTATTTGCTGGTCCAGCAAAAAGCAAGCAGCCATTGCACTTTCTTCAGCAGAGGCAGAGTATCGAGGGGCAGTCAATGCCTGCATTCAGGCAGTTTGGTTGCAGGGTATTCTTTCCGAGTTTGGTTTTGGTGGCACTACTTTGACTGTCCTATTTTGTGACAATAAAAGTGCTATCAAGATCTCCACAAATCCAGTTCAGCGGCAGAGGACCAAACACATTGAGATTCATATGCATTACATTCGACAGTTGGCGCATGACCGCACCATCATTCTGCAATATTGCCCTACTGATGAGCAAATTGCAGACATCTTCACCAAGAGCTTCACTGAGAATAAGTTCTGTTACCTCCGTTCACTATTGGGGGTGAGTTCCATCATGGTGGAGACAGATTGATTCATTATTATGCTTTAGCTTGAGGGGGGGCTTTCTTCCCACTGGGTTTTCCCTCTTTCCTCACTTAGTTTATTTTCAGCATTTTTTGGATTATTGTATTGGGGTGACCTTTGGTCTTAGTTACCAGGGCCCCACATTATTTTTTGCACATCATAGTCTAGCTTGAGGGGGGGTGTTCGGATATCCACATCATCTTTTTCAGGATCTTGCATGCAATTAGGGTTTGCATGCAAATTATAGGGTTTGCATGCACTTTGCATGCATCCCAATCACCAGGTTGATGCCTCCAGCACCTTATCCACCTTATTCTAGCACCCGAGAGCCACTTACTTCAGAGTTTTAGCCCTCCTAGCCTGAAAGGCGCCCACTTCTCACCTACTGCCAGAGAAGGGCGCACTTGTTCACCTACCACTGCAATTCCACTTCAGTTACATTCAGTTAGCTCCGATTCTCCCTGATTTGAGGCTAGTTTCACTCCCGACTGACTGTTTCACTTTCGTTGGACCTCCAGTTTGACTAGATGACTTGTTCTGACTTCAGTTAGTCTCCCATGCGCCCCCCACTGAGCCTCCTTCCCTTAATCAGTGCTACACACTTCAGTTACACATGACACACTCAGTTAGACTCAGATTGACACCTGGATGACTGGTTCTTGTGCATTGATGAGCACCACCGACTGATGATGAGGACTCCTAGTTGGAGTCAAGCTACTCCATTCAGTGATTCGAATGGCCTACTTAGTCAATTCGAATTTCTCATTGACAGAAATTGTATTCTATTGTAATTCATTCACCCTTTCGGGGATATTGAGCACTGCTGCATGTTTTGCACAGTTTTACACCATATTTTCTATATTCATCTGTTGTGATTGATTTACTTGTTCATTAGATCTGCTGTGACTAATTTTACAGATGTTATTCATCATCCTCTACATTCAGAAATTTCTCCTTTGTATCTAATTCATATCATGTTCATCGCCATTTTCTTGCTCAGAATCTAGTGTATGATGAGGAATATTTCATGGTGAAATCCTCTACGTCATTAAGAGGGGGCAAGGTTTTGAATGTGAGGGTTGATCTATGCTTGTTCCATGAAGTAAATCTCTTATCAGTTGATAGGGATGAAGACCCAAATTCATCGCTTGAGTGTCTTGGTGGTGAAGGAGGTAAAAAAGTATGTGGTAGTTCATCTTTGCAACAAAGTAAGTAGTGTGTCTGCAAGGAGGGGAACCTAGTCCATTGGGTTTTGGGGGATGATGTAAAATCCATCATGCCATTGGGTTTGATTCACAAGCATCGGTTGGAAATTTTTTGTCATGTCCCTTCCCTAGTGACCTTGGTCAAGACTTGGATCCTCCCATCCTTAGGGTGTCTAGGAAAAATAATTTAATAAGGAATAAAATAGGGGTAAATTTTGGGCACAAGTACTATAGTAATTAATTATTTTTAATTTATGAGTTTTTAATTATCTTTGATAATAAATGTCTCATCATTATTAATTAATTTTTGAGGAATAATTAATAATGACATGTGTAGGAAGGCACATAAGTTCAAAAGTGGACCTCACTTACTCAAGAGGAAAGCTCAGAAAAATCAAGGAGTTAGCTAAGGCAAGGTGGAAGCACAAGGAAATGGAAACTGAAAAAAGCAAGGAAAAAAAAGGCAAAAGCACAAAGTAGGAAAGTTTAAAAGAAGGAAAGTGAAGAAAGCAAACAGTTGGAAAAGCCAAAATCATCCAGAAAGCCTAAGTAGGGCACACTTACTAATTTTAGTGAAAGGACACAAAACATAAAAGTTTTACAAAATAAGTAATTGATAATTCTCTCAAGGAATTCGCCCTTCCTCACTCACACATGTGAATGGCTTGTGGATGAAGTTACCTCATCTATAAAATAATGATTCCAAATCCCATTCACATGTTTTGGTTAATTATTTTTTTCATTGAGAGCTCTTGTTACTCACGGTTGAGAGATGTGCCTCAACCTTTGCTTGGGAGATGAGCCCCAAGGTCTGTCATGTTATAGTCAGTCATTGATCAAATCCAGAGCTATGGATTACTTATCTACAGATCCATATCATTCCATTATTGAATATTCTCAAGCTTCTAGAGAGTGATCATCACTCAGAGTGCCATTGGAGAGAGTATTGGAAGATTTCATCAGAATGAGGTGCTCCATTTCAGTGGAGGAGGCCAGTGAAGCTTAGAATGTCCAGTGTGCCCCTAATATATAGTCAATAGCTGATCTACAGATCTATATCACTCCAGTATTGAATATTCTCAAGCTTCCATAGAGTGATTATCAGTTAGAGTGCCCTTGCAGAAAGTATTGGAAGATTTCATCAGAAGGAGGAGCTCCATTTTAGTGGAGGAGTTCAATGCAGCTCATAATGCCTATTGCACACCCCATATACATTTAATATCTCTGATATAATCCTCATATCAATTCCAGTGCATACTTCCATCTCTTCCTCCTCTTCTCATGCCCATTTTCTCAATAATGTAAGAATTTCTAGCATCGGAGGTGCATTGAAGGTCTGAATGTTAAAATATTTTTATTATCTAATAAAGACAACTGATTTCAACCTATTTATGTTAAATATATTATATCAGAACCCTCCTTTATTCCATAAATGATATTTGTAATCCTCTGAGGCAATTTGGAACAATTAAATGGATGACTAGCTCTTTATGCATCAATTAATGACTAGTTTTTCCATTTTGGCCAATAAATTTTATGTACAAGTCTATTTTCTGATATGATGGATGTATGAGATTCCTGATACAATATTAAATCACCCCAAACCCTGTTTCTAAGAATTTGGACACACCTTAGTTAGTTTGAGGGAGTTTGGAAAATTATTAGCTGAGCAATCCTTCCTAGCGCACTTGAACCTTTTGCTCCAAAAATTCATCCAGAGCCTCCCAATTTTTCCTAAAATATGATCCATAATTTATTACATATTTTAAATCTGTATGTACACCCTTGGATTCATTCAAGAATTACATCTAAGTTTATTTCAAGCATATGCTGGAAGGCTCGGGAAGCATCGAAGTAGACACCAGCTCTAGCTGACTGTTGAAAAGTAAATGGATCCAGTTCTTTGTAAATATGACTTGCAGGTTGGACCTGTTATACCTTGGTGTTGCAAATTTACCATCTAAAAACTATAACCTAAATTCATCCCCATCACCCTTGAGTGGGAGTGAGTATCTGGAGTTATCACCTTGCAAGCCATAAAAATTGTAAAAATTTACTGCTAAAAATTTTGCTTACAATTTGCTTTTTGAGTTGAGATTCTAGCCTATTATTTGATGGTATCTTGTAGTGGTATCATAGCATTGTCCTTTGAACCTTCCATTTAAAATTTCTGATGAGTCCTAAGAGAGTTCCATTCCCCAAAGGAAAGAACCATGAAGAACCTTTTATTCAAGAAGAGGTGGAATCTACTAGAGGGAAAATACACGAGGGAAAGGACATGCTTGATTTAGATGAGAAGGAAGAGTTCTGAATTTTTGTGCAAATTATGTTAAATGGACTGTTAACACCCAAATTAACCCCCAAGGTTGTGAGAGAAGGCAATTTAGGGTAACCACTAACCAATCTTTAGCCTGTGCTACTGACCCAACACAAACAGAGAGGGCTCTCTCTATAAACTCACAGAATACTGGAAATCATCAAGATTGTCAATAATGAAGAAACACACCAGCATTCATCATTCAAGATATTCAATTACAATAATACAGAAGATCAGATTTCTGTTGAACAAAATGGTTTAAACATCGTTTGGCTGAAACATATGAATCTCTATTTATGGGAAATGGAGTCACGTTAGACAAACTTTGTAAATTTGTTCACAAGGGCTTCACAAATGTATTAACACAAAGGCGAGATAGTAAATAGCTAGTATTCAAAGTGAATTTAATTGGTGAAACATAAGAGAAAGAAACAACCCATTGACGTAAGGCATATAATAATGAATCCTGCATCAACTTTAGCAGAGAAAGTAATGGTGAAATACTTGGAAAAAGATAAGCAGAGCATACTTCTATGAATTATACTTAACTATCACACTGCACCAAGCATGGAGGAATGTTACAGACTGGAATTAACAATGAGAGACACACATTTAACATAGAAAAGAAAAACAGACTACAAGACCAGTTACACAAGAATCCTTGGAAAACATCAGCTCGGCTATGCAATTTTGATTTGAAAATATAGCTCGAAAATGTCTTACAGAACAATACACGAAATTCCCATAAAAGTTTTCAACAAGATTTTTCAACCCTTTTATCATTCCATTACATCGCATATATAGTCTCTTGGCCTAGAATTAGCCCTGAGGAAACGAACAGAAATATGCTGCCACCTCGACAGTCCCAAATTTGAATATTAAATACGTGTCAAAATCCAAAACAGATTGACTAAGACGGGAAACAAAAAATACTATGAGAAGGGCGTCACCTTACTCCGAAGTCTTCAATAGGCCTTTCGAATTAAAGAAGTCTTCTACCTTCGGAGAGCTGTCAGCTGGTGATCCTTTGGTAGGATGGAGAGGTGTCACTTCCCTGGTAGGGAGTAGGAGATCATGGATGATCTCCATGTCTTGCTGGTCATCTCCCTTCTCTTCGGAAATTCCCTTTTTTCTCGGACGTCGAACCTTTTCGGGTACCTGTCGCTTTTCCGATTTCCCGTCGTCACTACCAGAACTGGATTCTTCTTGGTTGAACATCGTAGGAGATGAAGGAGCATGTTCTTGCTCCACTTCAGATCACGCTTGTTCTGGTATGAAAACCACCCCAGCTTCTTGTTCCTTCTCCATGATCCAATCCTAACTGAAAGATGCCCCAAGCTGCTAGGTATGCCATCCTTGCTATGTATCGATCTTACACGGTGGATGAAGAACCACATCCATAACTGCAGCGATGATGACAGTAGCTACGTGCGGTCATGGCCTCCATGATAACCTGATCGTATCCCTTAAGCATGTAAAAATGATACCCTAGGTCTAAGCTGACCTACAGCATGTCCACAAAGCTTCCCAGATAGACGACACAACCAATGATGATGTAGAGGTGGCCTCCATCGTACCGATAATCATTATGGATAGCAGACAGATGCCCCTTTGCCAATCTATCCTTCTGGCCTCCCCTACGTAATCAATACTTAAACTTACGCTTCTCGCACACTTTGAAAGACGTGAGTCGCCTCATCTTCGAAACCATTTGGGTCACCTATGAGCCTACACGAGTGACCTTCCTCCGGTCCTTCCTTCATCATTTTCTGACCGAGATTGTAACCTGCCCCATCTACCAGTGTCGGTAAGTTTTTTCATCCCTGCCATGCTGTTTCGTTCCCCTAGTTTTGGGAGCCGACCACCTTTTTTATTCATTGACACTTTAACTGCGGGAAAAACATGTCTTTGAATAGTGACGACGGCTCTTCTGAAAAACCCCATGGTTTCGAGATGAACTTGTCTTTGACAGACGTGACAAAGGGCACAAACATTGCTTGAAAAAACCTTACGGGTATAGAACGCTTGACTCACTGAACCAGACATCTTCAAACCTCAAGCGTCGGTTTCATTTATCCTTAATCTCCCCGGAAATAGACCTTTGACCTGCCTCTCACTGCGAATGGACTAAGTTTTGTCACTCGACCCTCCCTGTCTCTCTCAAACAGTTTGAAGGGTTGTGGGAATGGCCTCGCCTATCGTTTTCTACATCTCTTCAATGCATGGGGTTTCAGAGAGAATAAAAATGTCACCTTTTATGGGCATCTTCACACATATAACCGTGTATCCATAACCCCCAGTTTCATTAGCCAACTGTCTCTCAATCTCAAGCATCGATCTCCCACATGTTCACTTTTCACCATCAGATTTGGCTTCATTGTACCTATTGATTTGATAATTTTTTTATTTTCTATTGTTGGATCATATTGCTAGTTCTCTTCTGGGCCGTTCATCTCAACCGTATACGTCTACGGGATAGTATCGCGTGCACCAAAAAGATTTTTCTATATTGTCTTTTCTCCATGCGACAGGCTTTGGAGTTGACACCTATCGGACGGGAAAAGTCCATCGCATCTGCCCTCCCTCTATTCGGCATGCTACTTCTTGATGCGACTGTCTATGAGAGCCCTCCATCTCTTATCAAGCGTGTATCCACGGTTAGGTATCATGCTCCATTTAACTCTTAGATCATGCGTCTGCTCGTGGGGTCCTCCTTATTATATCCTATGCGTTTTCGACTTCCACCAGCCGTGGATGTGGCTCTCCTTACCATCCGAACCGTAGATCTACCAGAGACTTAGGCCCTTTCTGTGGTAAATGAACCCGAACCCTTAGATCTTGAAAGGATAACCTCTGTCGTAGATCCTTGCACCTGTCCCCACCATCGCATGCGCCTAATATGGCATTGCTCATTACTCCTTTCTCCTTGCGACGCCCTCTTAAGCCGACACCTGTCTGGCGGGACCAGGCCCATCGCATCCACATATTCCCTTCTTCCTCTCAACTTGGTCATGCGACGGTCCATTGAAAACCATAGATCTTGCTCCCGCTCTTGATCAACGATGGTGACCTGGGTGGCGTTTAGACTTTCATGCTTTGCCTACGGACTATAGGTTTCAAGGTATTCTTCACTTGTATTCGTCATTCTATTTGCCTATTAATACTTAGTCCTTGACATTAGCCCATTTTTATTGCATTGGACCTTTTCTAGACCATTCATTCTCATGTCTTAGCACTTGGCCATCGAGGATGGAGATTACTTCAAGCTTCCATCAGGTAGTTATCTAACCCTCCATCTTTCATATACGGCTTTCTTATGCTGCAAAAGAGCAAACAAATATATAGGTGCTAACATGTACTATGCATGAAATATCCCCAAACATCATCCAATCTGGGAAAGACACTAGATAATTCTTGGCTAAGCAACTGGGACATAAAGATGGAGAAGGGAGCAGCAGTGGCTCTCATAATGAATAAAGGAAGTTCCCTGGTGGATCTATCTTTTCAAATATTGGGCCTCATAATATGCCTAATGAGTTCAAAGAATAATTCAAGGATCAAACTCAACATACAATGCCCACATCCCTTGAGAAACACAAGGAGGATCATGAAGTTCCAACTGAATCAGTTGCTTCCTGGGAGGATCGATATGTAGAATACCAAACCTTGAGCAAAGAATGCATAAGTGCATTTCCTTTCAAGGATTTTTGTGAAACATAGTATAAAAATCATCCAAGAGTAGGTCATAGGATACCAACACATAATTATGAGTTTATAATTGCAATTGGTAAGATCCAATTACCCTTCTTTGATGGATCCTCAAAGTGTACTACTAGCTCCTGGGTGCAGAAGCTAGACACTTATTTTCAACTGAATGCCATGGCTGAGAGGGATTCCATCAAAATGGAAACTTTGCATTTGGAAGGAGAGGAAAATGACTAGTGTTTCCATGGCATGAGAACCTCGGGCCATGATAAATTGACTTCCTATGAAGATTTCACTAAGAGACTAATGGAGAGGTTTGATAGAAGAGACCTTGAAATATATTTTAGGGAGTTGGCACATGTGAAGAAAATTGGAACTCCTGAAGCTTACATCTCAGAGTTACAAAAGATTGTAGTAATTATCATTGACATATTTGAAGTTCGCTTGATTTTCCTATTCACAGAAGGATTATCAGTTCCATTGAAAGGGATGCTAAAGTCCTACCTACCATCTAACTTACAAGAAGCGGTGAGAAGAACAAGGGATCTGCAAGATGCAATCCCAAGAACAAGATATACTACAAAGGTTAATTTTCCTACTAAATTTTAGAATCAACGGCCACCTTTCAGAAATGTAGCTGCCTCGAACAAGAAGGAATACTAATACAAATATCGAGATGAGTTAAGAAGGAAAAAGCTTTGTTTTTCTTGTCAATAACCTTGGGTTCCGGGCCACAAATGTGCTAAGGGGAAATCACACTACATTGAGGTATTTTCAGAAACAGGAACCAGTAGATGATGGTTATGAAACAACAGGATAAGAACAACCCCCACAACTAGAAACAAAAAATGCAGTGTTAAGTGGATTTCCTTGCTTCCATACCATGAGATTCAAAGGGGTTGCGCAGGTACAAAAAGTATCAGTTTTGGTCGATTGGGATGCCACCCAAAATTTTATTGATGAATCCATGGTAGAGAGGATAAATCTACAAACAGAAAAATTTGGAGGTTTCACTGTCATCATTCTGGGAAACAACACTATGGAGTGTAATAGATGGATCCCAAAAGTGCAAGTAACTCTTGGATACCATACTAAGACTGGCATATTTTATGTTTTCAATGTGGATGATACCAATATGGTGTTTCTATTGTAGTGGTTGTACTCCATTGGTGAGAATTTAGTTAATTACCAAGTACCCCAAGTGATTTTCAAAGATGTTGAAGGAAAACAAGTGGTTTTGAATGGTGTCAACACCTACCCAAAACAAGTGATTTCTGCAAATAGTATGAGGTCAGTATTGAGGCATGGTGATATTGAGTGGGTTGTTTAATGTTTCATCATCACTCAAGGGACTTCCATAGATGTATCACACCATCCGGATGAAATCCAAAGGCTGCTACACAAACACAAAAAAGTGTTTGAAGATCTTCCACATGGAAGGCCTCCCGACAGAGGTACTGAACATTCGATTGAGCTGGAACCTAGCACGTTTCCTATAAAGATCCATCCTTTTAAGCATCCAAAAAGATTCATGGATGAGATTGAGAGGACCATCAAAGAGCCACTTGAGATGGGATTCATAAGACCAAGCTCAAGTCCCTTTGCATCATTGGTGGTCCTAGTCAAATACAAGGACGGAACAATGTGCATGTGCATTGACTATAGGGCTTTGAACAAGAAGACCATCAAAAACAAATATGCTATCCCAAGGATTGATGAATTGATGGATGAGCTGCATGGAGACAAATATTTTTCTAAGATTGATATCCACTCCGGACAACACCAAATAAGGATGAAGGATGAAGACATTCAGAAAACTACTTTTTGGTGCCATTATGGGCGTTTTGAGTTTCTTGTCATGCCTTTTGGCTTGACCAATGCATCGGCTACTTTGCAATAATGCATGAACAAAATTTTCAGTAAGCAGCTACGTAAGTATGTCCTTGTATTCTTTGATTATATTCTGATTTATAGTACGACATGGGAAGAACACTTGCACCATTTGGACAATGTCTTCACAATCCTTGCATAACAATCTTTTTATGCCAAATTGTCAAAGTGTGAGTTTTGATTGACTGAGATCCTTTATCTTGGTCATATCATTGGGAAATAAGGATTCAAAGTACATATGGATAATATCAAGGCCATACTTGAATGGTCAAGCCTAAAGAACATAACAACGTTAAGGGGATTGATTGGTTTGTGCACTACTACCGGAAATTTGTAAAAGGATTTTCTAAGTTAACATCCCCTTTGACAGATATCACCATTAAAGGTGCTTTTTGATGGTCAGATGAGGGTGAAAAATATTTCAAAAGAATGAAGGAAGTCACGAGTAGTTTCCCAGTACTTGCACTTCCTGATTTCACTCAGCCTTTCATATTGGAGTGTGATGCCTCAGGAGAAGGAATTGGATCCATTTTAATGCAGAATAGGCATCACATTGCTTATGAGAGCATAAAATTGCAGCCACATGAGAAGCATTATTAAATTTATGATAAAGATATGCTTTCCAACATGCATGCCTTGGCCAAATTCAGATAGTACCTAGTGGGAGGCAAGTTCATAGTCAAGACTGATCACAACAGTTTGAAACATTTCTTGACTCAAAGAGAGTTGAATGATAGAAAACATAAATGGGTAATTAAAATTCAGTCTTATGACTTTGACATAGAATACAAAAAGGGTAATTTGAGTGTGGTAGTTGATGCCCTCTCTAGGAAACCTGTTTTTTATTTGCTGCAAGTCCCCACTGATTGGAAATTTCAACTAGCTATGGATGACTCTAAGAACCAGTTTGCTTGTGAAGTGTTGGATAGGGTGATTCCGGATGATTCCTAACAAGTCCTCAATGATGTCATATATTACAAGGAAAAAAAATTTCTAGTGCTTGGATCCAAATTAAAAGAAAATATTTTGGTGGCTACCCACAATGCACCAGTAGCAGGCCACCCTGGATTCCTAAAAAATTACCGGAAGGCAAGAGAGAGGTTCACTTGGAAGGGCCTAAAAAATGATGTGTTAAGTCATGTAAGGGAGTGTAATGCATGCCAACAGAATAAAGTGGAGCACACCCATCCTGTTGGTCTCCTTCAACCCCTACGAATTCCAGAACATAAATGGGAAAGTGTTTCCATGGAATTCATCACAGGACTACCAAAAACTCAGGGTAAGGATAGCATTTTTGTAGTAGTTGATAGATTGACTAAATTTTCTCACTTTTTTGTTGTCACGTCAACTATTACTGCCAGTCAAGTAGCTGCACTATTTTTCAAAGAAATTGTTCAGATTGCATGGTCTTCCCAAGACTATAATCAGTGACTGAGATAGCAAATTTACAAGTGCTTTCTGGCAAAATTTGTTTGAGCTAGTTGGAACTAGTTTGAATCTTAGGGAAAGATATCACCCTCATACTGATGGCCAAACTGAGACGGTAAATCAATGGCTGGAGGCTTATCTTAGAAATTATGTTACCATGCAGCATAAGGAATGGGTCAACTGGTTACATTTGGGAGAATTATGTTATAATACAACATTCCATCTGTCCATTGGAATGACCCCATTCAAAGATCTGTATGGATATGAATCCCCCACTTTTGCAGACCTGATTTTGGGGATTGCATAGCACAAAAAGAAAAGGATTGGCTGCAAAGAAAACCAAGACATACTCAAGGCCCTCAAAGAACACTTGCAGGTGGCACAGAACCAACAAAAGATGAATGCAGATAAGAAAAGAATAGATCGAACCTTCCAAAAAGGTGACTTGGTCTACTTGAGGTCGTATCCCTAAAGGAAAACCACTCTGAAATCAAAAGGGGCGGAGAATTGTTTCCAAGGTTCTATCGGCCTTCAAAGATCACAAGGAAAGTTGGTGAATTTTCATATGAATTAGATCTGTCATTAGGGAGCAAGATACATAATGTATTCCATGTGTCATGTTTGAAGAAAGCAGTTGGCCAACAAGTAATTGTTTCAAAAGAATTTCCTCCTCTTGATGATGAAGGACACCTAGTCTTAGAACCATAAATTATTTTGTAGGTTAGAGAAATTAAGTTGAAGAGAAGAACCATTCAAGAATATCTAGTGCAGTGGAAGGGGTTTCCTAGTGAAGATGCAACCTGGGAAGGTGAACAGATTTTGCAACATCCTAGATTGCAACTGCTTAAGGACAAGTAGTCTTGGGGAGGGAGGCTATCATGTCCCTTCCCTAGTGACCTTGGTCAAGACTTGGATCCTCCCATCCCTAGGGGGTCTAGGAAAAATAATTTAATAAGGAATAATTAGTAGGGTTAAATTTTGGGCATAAGTACTATAGTAATTAATTATTTTACTTATGAGTTTTTTATTACCTTTGATAATAAATGTCTCATAATTATTAATTAATTTTTGTGGAAATAATTAATGATGACATGGCTAGGAGGGCACATAAGTTCAAAAGTGGACCTCAGTTACTCAAGAGGAAAGCTCAAAAAAATCAAGGAGTTAGCTAAGGCAAGATGGCAACACAAGGAAATGGAAATTGATAAAACCAAGGAAAAAACATGAAAAAGAAAAAAGAAGGAAAGTGCAGAAAGCAAACAATTGGAAAAGGAGGCAACATTCAGAAAGGCTAAGTAGGGCACACTTGCTAATTTCAGTGAAAGGACACAAAGAAGGAAAGTTTTGCAAAGCAATTAATTGATAATTATCTCAAGGAATGCGCCCTTCCTCTCTCACACGTGTGGATGGCTTGTGGATGAAGTTACCTCATTTATAAAAGAATGATTCCAACTCCCATTCACATCTTTTGGTTAATTATTTTTGTTATTCAGATCTCTTGCTACTCACAGTTGAGAGATGTGCCTCAACCTTTGCTTGGGAGATGAGCCCCAAGGTCTTCCATGTTCCATTCAGTCATTGATCAAATCCAGAGCTATGGAGTATTGATATATAGATCCATATCATTCCAGTATTGAATATTCTCAAGCTTCCAGAGAGTGATCATCAATCAGAGTGCCATTGGAGAGAGCATTGGAAGATTTCATTAGAAGGAGGTGCTCCATTTCAGTGGAGGAGTCCAGTGAAGCTCAGAATGTCCAGTGCGCCCCTTATCTACAGAAAATAGATTACCTAAAGATCCATATCAGCCAACTATTGAATATTCTCAAGATTCCATAGGGTGATCATCAGTCAGAGTGCCCTTGGAGAGAGTATTGGAAGATTTCATCAGAAGGGGGAGCTCCATTTCAGTGCAGGAGTTCAGTGCAGATCAGAATGTCCAGTGCACACCCCATCTATAGTTAATATCTCTGATCTCATACCCATATCAGTTCCATTGTATAATTCCATCTCTTCTTCCTCTTCTCATTCCCAGTTTCTCAATAATGTAAGAATTTCTAGCATTGGAGATGCATTGAAGGTTTGAATGTCAAAATATATTTATTATCTACTCAAGACCACTTATTTCAACCTGATTCTGTTCAATATATTGTATCAGAACCCTCCTTTATTCCAGAACTGATATTTGTAATCCGCTGAGCCAATTTGGAACAATTAAATGGAAGACTAGCTTTGTATGCATCAATTAATGACTAGTTTTTTCATTTTGGCCAATAATTTTTTTGTACAAGTCTATTTTCTAATATGATGGATGTATGAGGCTCATGAGAAAATATTAAATCACCCTAAGCCCTATTTCTGAGAATTTGGACACACCTTAGTCAATTTGAGGGAGATTGGAAAACTGCTAGCTGAGTAGTTCTACCTAGCGTACTTGACCCTTTTGCTCCCAAAATTCATGCATGGCCTCCCAATTTTCCATGAACTCTGATCCATCATTTATTATAGAGTTTAAATCCTGACTTACACCCTTGGTTTCATTCAAGCATTGCATCTAAGTCTATTTTGCATATGCTGGAAGGCCCAGGAAGCATCAAAGTAGACATCAGCTCTGGTTGACTGTTGAAAAGTAAATGGCTCCAGTGCTTTGTGCATATGACTTGGAAGTTGGCCCTGTTCTACCTTGTTGCTGCACATTTCCCATATAAAAACCAGAACCTAAATTCATCCCCATGTCACGTCCCCTCCTGTGGACCCAATTCGAGGAAAGGAACATGATATCAAATCTTGGGGCTTTTTCTTAAACTCAGCCCAATTCATTAGATTCATAAAAGCAAATGTGTGCAGATGCAAATCAAGAAAACATTCAGCGAAATAAAACATCATCCACACACATTTCATATGCATTCAGAATATTAATAACAGTCATCAAATTATAACATTACAGAAGTAAAACACATAGATAGAAAAATACTTATCTTCATTGAAAAATGGTCCCCAACAACTAGCTATGTCGTTGCAACGTTCCACCCAACCATAGGTATCTGCCCAGCTTGTGTTATTTCGGCACTCAGAGACGACCCCCGATTTGGGCATTATTTCTGCAAGGAAAAGGGGGACTCTCAATCCCATACACAGCCAAATGAACATTGCATCTAAGCCAAGCCAAACCACAACTGGGTTTATCAGGCTACATCTGAACCCTCTTCATTTCTGGATGCTTACACTCAAGCTCAAGCCAAAGCAATAGATACCCATAACCCATACCCCAACATACACTACTTACACACATAAAAACTCCATCATTGGGGATGGATACACGTTTTTGGATAATGGGATTTAGAAACAAGATGGCCATGGGTTTTTCCCAAATCGTTTCCAGCCAAAAATGGATTTTGGGATGGGGAAAACAATCATAGGGAGGAAAATGATTTATCCCCCAACTATCTAAGCATTCAGCGGCCAAAACGGTCTCTATGGAACCCCAATTCGATTCCCCTTATTCCCCACTGGTATACAACACAAAAACGCCCTTCTCCCAGCTGAGAATGAAGGAAAACATAGAATTTTGATGGAGAAAAACGTCCAGCTAGCTCCCAACTCGTGAGAGATCCAAACTGGTTGATGGATAATGGCACGGGGAGCAATTACCGGCTCTTCTCTTTCCCAAGAAACCAAAACACAATTTTCCATGCAAGGTGGCTTGCCCATACCTGAATTTGGACAGCCCTACCTCCCATTCCCCAAGGTATTAACTACCCCAATCAACTCTTCGGAGAAATGAATGAGTAGCACAAAAGTCAACATGGGTAGTTGAGGATTTTATGGGTTCTCTCATTGACACTTGGCTTGTGTTGATTGGCTCCAAGGGTTTGAATATTTCCCTCCCAATTCCTTGTAAAATCACGCCCCATCTCTTGTTGCATTGCATAGCTAGTTGTGGGTATTTCATTAAAATGCATATTTACATGATATTTGCAATTCCATTGTGCCTGGCTAGCATGTAAACCATATGCATCACTAAATCGATGGTGGGGCCTTGGGCTTGAGCTCCTCACCATGATTTTTATAAAAATATTACATCATTTACATTTTAATGCAATGGGGTCAAAATCGGGATATTACACCCCATCATCCTTGAGTGGGAGTTAGTATCCGGAGTTATCACCTTGCAAGACATAAAAATTGTTAAAATTTACTAAAAATGTTGCTTACAATTTATGTTTTGTGTTGGATTCTAGCCTATTCTTGGTTGTTATCTTACATTTTTAGGGTAAAATAATGTTTGGGAAAAAACCTTAAGGTTTGGTTGAGTCAAGCCTGGAAACCAACCCTAGGTTATAGTCCATAGTTCCTTCTCCTAGCCAAAGGGTGGTTGGATTTTCTTTTCCAATCTACAATTGATGCAGAGAAAATATTGAGGAAAAGTTGGTGTTGGGATTCAAATCTCTTAATGATTAGGAGGATGTTAGGTGGTTGCAAAATTCATTAAGGGGATTAATAATATGGAGTAATGACCATGTTATAACGTTTTTGGAAAATTTTAGTTTTGGAAATTTTTAATTTTGGGTTTCATTTGCTTGGATTTAAAATTTGTGGAAACATAAAAAAATTCTATGTTAAATATGAGAATGAGTCAACATTGAAGAGTATAGATTCATACCTTTCCAGTTCCCCTTCCTCTTCCAATTCACCCTTCTCTTCCAATATAGCAACTGCAAACGCTCGAGCATTCTTGTTGAGGCCTCACCCATCGGTGTCGTGGATGGTGGATGGGAGCTACAGAATGGATATTGTGGCCACTTTTGGGGTTTTAATATATTAAACAGAACCCTCAAGTGTTATGTATTTCTATAATGCTCGAGCGTTATACAAATACATAATGCTCGAGCGTTATGTATTTCTATAACACTCGAGCATTATAGAAATACATAACGCTCAATCGTTTTGGTTTCCTATCCTGCGTGTTAAATGGCATGGAAGGTTCGGGCCCACCCATGCCTACTTCAAATAAACACTCGTGCATTTTTGTTTCACTAAACTTTTGTGTGTTTCATGAAAGTATGATTGCGTCTAAAATGTCCCTCAACTTCATGTGAGGGCCCTTACGTTAAGGCCATGATAGTGGGGCCCAATACTTGACCTTGTCATTTTAAGAATTTGTTGACTTCCTTAATTTAAAAATATATATAAAATTAACTTGGAAAATTTTGGAAAATTAGTGCTACACTAGAACCACCTATTATTTACAACTCTACATAAAAAATTTCAGAAATTTGGACAATTTACATACCAAACCTGGAGCCTAATGTGAACATACGCCTTATGTTTTAGAAAAAAATAACATACCAATCTTAGAAGAACACCATTTTTTGCGAGTTATACTTATTTTCCATAAATAAAATTTATATATCCTGGAAGGTGATCCAATTTTCTACGTTTCATATTTTTACACCATATTCGAAAAAGTTGTGTAGGAACCTCTAAAAATCATTTTAATGATCGGATTTTTTTATTTTTTTTTTTTCAGGAATTCCATTGCAACTAACACAAATAATAAGTGGGTATCATTACCTTGCAGAATGCTTATTTGGAATAGCCTCTCCAATTTCCCATACATTTTTGTATTTATCAAATTTTTAGGATCATATTTGTGTTAAGGTTAACCATTCCAAATGTTTTCCAAATAAAATAATATATATTATGGTATTATAATATTATAATATTTATGGTATCTTGAAATTCATTGTTGATATTATGGATTGATAAAATATAGTAAGCAATTATACCAAACATAATTGAGACTATAATATTGGTATTCCACTATTGGTATAAGCAATTATGGTTTTCGACTATTGATATAAATAATTATGGTATTTCATTATTGATATTATAATATTTATGGTATTTTGAAATTTACTATTAATATTATGGATGATAAAATACAGTAATGAATTATACCAAACATAATTGAGACTTCTATTTTTCTAATAATTGTGGATGGGTCATTATAATTTATACATATTAGTGTGAAAAAGTTCAAGTATTATTCCAAGGCAAGTATTGTAAAAAATAATCCCTAACACTTATATATTTATATAAATGAATATAAAGAAAACAATATTCTTAAGGGCTAAATCGAATATTGACGTATTGTTAAATTATGGTTCTATAATAAAATGAATTATTAAATATGATTATTTGTTGAAAATTAGTTCAATTAATAATATGGATGTTTTCTATTCTTTTTAATAAAGATAATTATATAATCTATTAATTAAATACAAAATTTTAAATCATGGAAAATATTACATCACATTTGAAATGATATAAGAATTTAAATTCTGACATTATCAATATGAATAAACCATTATGATTTAATTTTTTTTTTGACATTTTTGTTTTATCCCCTGGTTACGGGTGCTAACACATGGTAGATCGTGGAAAGCAGTGCCACTCACCCACCTGGAAGAGTGGTTCACACACCTGGCAGCGGACCTTAGCAATCGACCTTCCCATGACAGCGTCTCTTGGAATGCATCCTTCCCCGGGCAAGTTGGCTCTCTCTCACGAGACTGCGTTAAATAGGATGACGCAGAACGATGGTTGGCATTAAAGCTGGTCCACTTTTTATGTCCTTTCCCCATTATTGTCATAGTCTGTTCATTATTCTCTCTTGTGTGAAACCTCAGTGCCCCCTTTTCATGGTTCTTGAAATGAAGAATTCTCATTCCATCACCTTCATATGTTATCTTTTGCATGTGCATGCTGCTGATAACTCCACTCCATCGTTCTCCTCCTGCGAGCTTGCAATTTACGCCATGAATCGTCCATGTGGTACCTCTGGGCATGGCACTTTTCATGGTGTTGGTTGGGTTTCTACCTCCTTGTAGAAAGACAAGAAAGCCACCAATGGCTACGATGACAAGGTCACAACTCCTGTTCAAAGGTTGGTCGATGATTGGGAAGCTAACCAGGTTTCTAACATTCTTGCTTCTGGAAACCATGGTAATCAAATCAATTATTATTGGTTAATGAAGAATATGCTGGGTACGCTGGTTGAAGAAATTTTGGTGAACTAGAACATAGCCAAACCATCCATCATGGACACCAGGACTCGCATGGTCCACTTGGATGAAATGCTTGCTGCCATGGAATACAACGTAGCTGGTGGTAAGTATTCCTTCTTCAGCAAAGACACTCCTCATAGTGATTCTGGTCTTTTCTCTCCTGGTATCAACAACGAGGGCCCGGATGGAAAGGAGATTTTTCAGCCAGAGGGCATAACCACTACAACAGGAGCCTTTGCTTCCGGTTCCACTCTTTTTGCATCACCTGGTCTTGTTGTTGGGGAAGTCTCTGTTCCTGTCCTGGGCTCCACCTCCGAGTCAGTCTCTCCTGTTGTTGTTGTCTTATAGGGGGGCCCTCCCCCTATATCCTCCTTCCCCATTCCTACAACTATAGACTCTCTGCACTAGAGAAGGATTCATAAATCCGACGGTGAAGCTGCTACTCCTCCCAAGATGGAAACTCTTCCTCCAAAACTCCCGGTTTAGAATTGGGATGAAGATTTATTTGGTAGATTCCCCATAATTGAAGACAAGCCCAACCCCCTGAATGCAAAAGAAAATACTTAGGGATTCTCTCATAGACCGCAGCTCTTTTTTGTGGCGATTAGCGTATCGAGTTTCGTTGCTTTTGCTTAATAGTTTATTGTTATGCACTGGTTTGTTTTTCTGAGAAGGGCTAGTCTCTTATTTTAATGGTCGTTTGTAAATCTGTCTATGACTCTCAGCCCATATTTGGGAAGATATACAAAGGCCCTATTTTGATTTCTCTGCTCTACGAGAGGCTACAAAAAGCTCTCAGATCTATAGTTTCTCTTGTGATTGTAACATTTTTTGTACTCTGATATAATTTCTCTCTGTACTTTACAAAAAAAAAACATATTTTATTTTATCTATTGATAAGTGTTTACAATAATACTCAATTGAAATTTATCAATCACTACAGAATCAAATCTATCAATTGACATTTATAAATTACTATACATTAAAATCCATAAATATTCTAATATAGATATGCATATAATTTTTCAAAATAGAACTGCAACAAGTATTAAATTAACATGTATATTGCAAATGGTTATAAATTAAAAAAAATTGAAAAAGTACATACTAATGTATATAGCATAGGAAATGTCATAGTGAATTTCCATGTGATCCATTGATTAAAGTATATATTATAAAAATAGTTACAACAATCCATTTTCCAATATAAAATTTATAGGCATTTCCAATATCTAAAATCATGTTTAGATTTAAACATCTTTGATGTATGATAAAAAATTAAGTTAGAAGATGTAATTTGTAGCATAACATGTGGAGAGGTCACTTTGGAGAAGTCCTAAAGTGATGTCTTCTACCGACATTATAGTTGATTGTGAATTGTGTAACATAACTAATGGGGAAGTCATTTTTTGTGTGGGTAAGCTCTATGAATGATGTCTATTATTTACTCATGGTTGTCATGTACATATTCATATATGGATTGAAAATTTCTTCAATATGGTAAACCAAAAATGAATCATATTTTAAGGACCAATGTGACAGCTTTACAGAATAACAGAATATGGAGATATTTTTATATTGATTTTTAAGTTAATGAATCATTGAATAAAGTACTTTGTATATTTGTATATGGGAGATAAACTAAATATGCCAAATTTATTGAAGGAAAATATGATCACATGTGGCTAGGGTAATTTTTTTTTTCAAAAGAAAAAAGCATACTATTGATATTCAAAGTGAATCAAATAGTACATCGATAATCTGTGTCTCGTAACAAGACTGATATTCAAGAAAGCTAAGAGTGGGGCTCAACCAAGGCATCACCTTCCACAACAGAGATAATCTTAACAGATCAAAGGATATATCAAAACAGAGATATCACAAAAAACTCAAACCATATGTATGGACTTTAGTCGTAAAAATGCATAGTTCCCATATCACAGATATGAGAATCTTGAAATTCCTCCCAAATTAAAAAACCCAATTTTCCATCCATTTTCATCTTTGAAAGCTTGTCAGCAAGAAAATTGTGTTGCCTGTATATATGCTCAAATTCAACATTTTTGAGCAATTTGATTTCTGCGCTTATTCTACTACACCAATGCATGAGATTGATAATATTGAGTGTCTAATATCCTTTTTTCGATTTAATTGTTACCTGAATCCCCAAAGACTTTAATGTCATCAAACCTGAAGAGATTGGCCACCTTTAGAACACACCATAAACCGAGAAGCTAAGCCTTCATATTGGTACCATTGCCGTAATTTAATTTCAAAGTAGAATAATGCCTCTAGTTTAAATAAATAACTCCACCCGCTGCGCAGAACCCATTAATTGCAGCTCCATCAAAGGAGGATGTTGGATGATTCACAAACAAATCAAAATTGCTCACTTTCAAGGTTTTCTTTGGCTTCTGCAATTTTGAATGAAGCTTGTACGAGTTCAGAATCTGATTGCATGCATGATGGATATTAGGAGCCACACTTTAAAAAATTGCAAGGTTTCTGGAGCGCCAAATGGCCCATGAAATAAAAATTGAAAGAAGAGGGTGATCTTTACAATATCTCATCCAGTTAAGAGTATAGGAATTGAATTTATCTAATCCCCAAAGACTTTAATGTCATCAAACCTGAAGAGATTGGCCACCTTTAGAACACACCATAAACCGAGAAGCTCGGCCTTCACATTGGTACCATTTCCGCAGTTTAATTTCAAAGTATAATGATTCCTCTAGTTTAAATAAATAACTCCACCCGCTGCGTAGAACCCATTAATTGCAGCTGCATCAAAGAAGGATGTTGGACGATTCACCTACAAATCAAAATTGCTCACTTTCAAGGTTTTTTTTGGCTTATGCAATTTTGAATGAAGCTTGTATGAGTTCAGAATTTGATTGCATGCATGATGGATATTAGGAGCCACACTTTCAAAAATTGCAAGGTTTCTGGAACGCCAAATGGCCCATGAAATAAAAATCGGAAGAAGAGGGTGATCTTTACAATATATCATCTAGTTAAGAGTATAGGAACTGAAGTTATCTGATCCCCAAAGATGGTCTATATTCAACGTATCACATATATGATGCTAAATATTCTTGGGAAAAACACAGTGAACCAGAATGTGACAGGTAGACTCTGTCGAAGCTTTACATAGGAAGCATACATTTGGGCCTATCCAACCTTTTTTAATTAAGTTGTCCCAAGTTTTTAACCTATCATAAAAGGAGAACCACATGAAACATTTATATTTTAATGGAACACTCCATTTCCAGAGCTTCTTGAACCACCTATGCTAGGGATAATAGCATCGATCCAGAATTAAGTTGTCATAAGAAGATCTAGCTATCACCTTGCCAATCGACGGGTTACCCTTCCAGATGAGAATATATTTTTCATTGCTAAGTCTGCATCTCGCCTCATTCAAAGATATGATATAAATGTCCCATTCACGTGCATACCAACTGGAGAAGTCCAATGCTTTCGAACTTATCCAATACTGAGAACCTCTGCCAACTTTGTTTTTAATTTTGTTGAGAGTAGACAGTTCGAAATCCTTCAAGTGAATGATGATTTCGTCAGAAAGAGTATAGTTCTCTTCAATACCCAATATTGGGTCTATACCAACCAGAATCTCCTTCTCGGAGCCAACATGCTAACTAAGGTCCTTCGCCAACCAATTATAAACCTTCATGAATCTAGACCAGATAGGGGAAGTACCTCTTAATCTTTTAGTTGGATTTATGAACCAGCTCACAACATCTTCCTGGATATATTTTGTAGCTAAAAATTTGGACCAGAGAGTTGACCCAAATATACCTCTCCATAGACCTTTAAGACGCAAGGCTTTGCTAACAATATCCATGTTTTTAAGGCCCCAGCCACCACTTGCTATAGGGAGAGCAATTTTATCCCAGCTAGCCATTTCCAGATGTTTGTGTCCATTACCACCAGACGAAAGAAAGTTAAAAAACATTTTCCTGAGAGTGTTTACGACAGAACATGGAATTTTTAAGAGGGACCAATAAACAAGGATGCCAGATAAAACAGCCTTGACAAGAATCAACCTCCCATCAATGGTACCAGGTTAATTATGTCATAAGGAACAATCAACAACTTAGAAAATCAAATTTAAACTTAAAAAAAATTAAACATCAATTTTAGTAAAACCAATTAAAATTGATAAAAATAATATAAGTGTTAATTTTGTGAATTAGTTCTAAAACATATCTTTTATTAGCATTGTTATCGTGTCCCTATGCACTTGTTAGGTACATATATTGACAGGCACCCATGTGGTGTGTTTATGTGTATATTGCTATGTCTTTCTTTAAGCTAATTTAAGATGTTTCATAGTATTTTATTAATACTCAAATTTATTTAATTTATGAAAATTTAATACTTATTTTAAATAAAAATTTAGAGAAAAGATTTTTTTATTTTGAAATATGGAATTTTTTTTTTAATTTATTAATGATTTTAAATAAAAGTTTAGAGAAAAGATCTCTTTATCGTGCAGTGTGAAAAAATTGTGAGAATTTAATAATTATTTTGAATAAAAGCTCAAATCACTCTATGTTTTAATGTGGAAGTGTCAACAAGTTTTTTAATATAAAAACATATTAGAGTGGAAATATGCCAGTTCAAAAATTTTAAACCTTCTCACTTTAAAGTTATTGTTATTGAAATTATTGTTGTGATTTAGAAATTGGATTTTTTCACAGGATTGACTCTACCCGCATACGCACTCTTACCCTCAGTTTTATGGACACCTTATCGATATAACTAGTAGTGCTGGTACCAGTTTGACTGTTAACTTAATATACATATATAGTAAGAGAATGTTTTTGATTAATTTTATATCTACGCTTTATTTTTCTAATGATCAGGTTTAGTACTCTGTTTTAATCATTTCACCATAGATAGGTATGAATAGGTATAGATTAAAAGTAAATAAAATAATTTGTTGTTATTGAAAAAAATGTATTTTAATTAAAATAAGTATGTAAAATATTATTGGCATAGTCATTTAATTTAGGTCATAAGTTAAGTGTTTCAAATAAGTTAATTATTATTTCTTTTCTATGTTGTATGTTATTATTAACTTTTTTCAGTCAAGTAGGTTAAGCAAATTATTTTGATATATACATGTTCATCAACCATAAATTAAATAATTGTGCTAATTAATTACATTTAATGAATCTAAAAAATTATAAATATAACAGCTCTAGCTATTTCATAAGTGCCTATGACATTGAATAAAACCCTCACATAAACTCATAAAGCCTCAACGTATGCGTCTTACTTGTGGGTTAGATTTCGTTCCCCACAAAATATATATATACACACCGAGATAGCTCGGTAGGTGATTCCTAGCCATGCCAGTCATATAGATACCACTGACTTTATGGATTGCTAAATCGTTACACGTACCTCGAACCAAATTTATGTATATATATGTGGAAATCGTATCAATAATGAATTGGTAGATATAAAAAAAAGTGGATCAAAGCGGCCACATGCCAATAGAAAAAAATATCCATGAGAAATTGTACACATCAAAGTGAGTGGACTTGGAAATATGCCACATTATGTCCAGCTTTATAGGGACTGATCCGTGATTATTACACATATAATATTGTTCTTTTCTCTTTTATTAACGTATTTCCATGAAAATCGATTCAGATGCTTCAAAGTTCACCATGATAAGCTGCTACGAAATTTGGAGTTATTACGTGTATATTCTTCTGTCAATTTCTATTGACATCCTTTCCTGAGAATCTGCCTACGATCCATCACCAAGATAAGGTAAGAAGATGTGATTTTCCATATATAAAAATGTGTTACTTTCCAAGATTATATAATACTTCGAGTTCATTCAATGCACTAAGAAATATGGTTCATCACAGTGACTGACGTTGGCCTTTCGAAAACAAGGAAGCAGCTCTTCTTAACTTTTTGTGTTTTCGGGCGTTTTTTCCGGGTACAGTGGTCGAACATAGCCAAAGCATCCATCATGGACACCAGGACTCGCATGGTCCACTTGGATGAAATGCTTGCTACCATGGAATACAACGTAGCTAGTGGTAAGTATTCCTTCTTTAGCAAAGAAACTCCTCATGGTGATTCTGGTCTTTTCTCTCCTGGTATCAACAACGAGGGCCCAGATGGAAAGGAAATTTTTCAGCAAGAGGGCATAACCATTACAACAGGAGCCTTTGCTTCCGGTTCCACTCTTCCTGCATCGCCTGGTGTTGTTGTTGGGGAAGTCTCTATTCCTATCCTGGGCTCCAACTCCGGGTCATTCTCTCCTGTTGTTGTTGTCTTATAGGGGGGCCCTCCCCCTATAGCCTCCTTCCCCATTCCTACAACTATAGACTCTCTGCACTAGAGAAGGATTCATAAATCCGACGGTGAAGCTGCTACTCCTCCCAAGATGGAAACTCTTCCTCCAAAACTCCTGGTTCAGAATTGGGATGAAGATTTATTTGGTAGATTCCCCATAATTGAAGACAAGCCCAGCCCCCTGAATGCAAAAGAAAATACTTAGGGATGCTCTCATAGACCCCAGCTCTTTTTTGTGGCGATTAGCATATCGAGTTTCCTTGCTTTTGCTTAATAGTTTATTGTTATGCACTGGTTTGTTTTTCTGAGAAGGGCTAGTCTCTTATTTTAATGGTCGTTTGTAATTCTGCCTATGACTCTTAGCCCATATTTGGGAAGATATACAAAGGCCCTATTTTGATTTCTCTACTCTACAAGACGCTACAAAAATCTCTCAGATCTACAGTTTCTCTTGTGATTGTAACATTTTTTGTACTCTGATATAATTTCTCTCTCTACTTTACAAAAAAAAACGTATTTTATTTTATCTATTGATAAGTGTTTACAATAATATTCGATTGAAATTTATCAATCACTACAGAATAAAATCTATCAATTGACATTTATAAATTACTATACATTAAAATCCATAAATATTCTAATATAGATATGCATATAATTTTTCAAAATAGAACTGCAACAAGTATTAAATTAACATGTATATTGCAAATGGTTATAAATTAAAAAAAAATGAAAGAGTACATACTAATGTATATAGCATAGGGGTGTGTGCAAGAAGATGAGGGTCACTTTAGATGCAATCCTACTTTTTCAAAACTCGCTTCTGATACATGAAAACATAACGCGTTTCTGATACTTAGCACTTGCCATGTTAAAACCCGAGCCTGACATGTCATTAGACATGTAGGTTAGGTAAAGAAAACGCGTACGCGTTCTATAACTACAAAACGCGTACGCGTTATAGAACTACAAAACGCGTACGCGTTATGTAGTTACAAAACGCGTACACGTTATGTAGTTACATAATGCGTACGCGTTTTGTAAATCTAAAATCAATTTAGACCTTTAGACCCTCTTCTAAACATTAATCCTTAAGTGCATAAGTGCACAAGATGAGGAGGAGGAGGAGGGTGATGACAATGAAGATGATCATGATGCAGATGAAGATGATAAAGATGATGATGTTGATGAAGATGAAGATGAAGATGATGGTGATGACGATGAAGATGATGATGAGGGTGATGAGGATGATGATGATGGTGATGAAGAAGATGACGATGATGGAGATGTTGATGGGGAAGGGGGAGATGTCGATGATGAAGAGGAGGATATAAGATGATGATGATGATGATGGTGGTGGAGATGTTGATGATGATGATGACGATGATGATGATGAAGATGTTGATGGTGATGGTGATGAAGATGATGATGATGAAGAAGATGATGATGATGTAGATGTTGATGAGGAACCTAGAGATGACAATGATGATGAAGATGTTGAGGATGATGATGATAGTGATGATGATGAAGACGTTGATGATGATGGTGATGGTGATGAAGATGATGATGATGATGATGATGATGATGAAGAAGATGATGATGATGGAGATGTTGATGAAGAAGGGGGAGATGATGATGATGATGATGAAGATGATGATGATGGAGATATTGATGAGGAAGGGGGAGATGACAATGATGATTAAGATGTTGTTGATGATGATAATGGTGACGATGATGAATATGTTGATGACGATGGTGATGAAGATGGTGATGAAGATGATAATGATGATGTTAATGAAGAAGATGATGATGATGATGGAGATGACCATGGTGATGATGATGATGGTGATGATGATGGAGATGTTGATGATGATGATGATGATGATGAAGATGATGATGATGATGGTGGCGATGGTGATGGAGATGATGAAGAAGATGATGATGATGGTGATGGTGATGGTGATGGTGATGGTGATGAAGATGGAGATGGTGATGGGATGGTGATGATGATGAAGACGTTGATGGTGATGGTGATGAGGAATCTATAGATGACAATGATGATGAAGATGTTGATGATGATGGTGATGATGATGATGATGATGATGATGATGATGATGATGGTGATGGTGATGGTGATGGTGATGAAGATGGATATGGTGATGGGATGGTGATGGTGATGGGATGGTGATGATGATGAAGACGTTGATGGTGATGGTGATGGTGATGGTGATGGGATGGTGATGATGATGAAGACGTTGATGGTGATGGTGATGGGATGGTGATGATGATGAAGACATTAATGGTGATGGTGATGGTGATGGAGATGTTGATGAGGAATCTAGAGATGACAATGATGATGGAAGATGTTGATGATGATGGTGATGGTGATGGTGATGGTGATGAAGATGATGATGATGATGATGAAGAAGATGATGATGTTGATGGTGATGGTGATGGTGATGGTGATGATGATGATGATGATGATGATGATGATGATCGAGATGTTGATCTATTGACGATGAATATGATGATGATGGTGATGATTATGAAGATGTTGATGATGGGGATGACAATGATGATGATGATGATGGGGATGACAATGATGATGATGGTGATGGTGATGGTGATGGTGATGGTGATGGTGATGGTGATGATGAAGAAGATGATGATGATGGAGATGTTGATGAGGAAGGGGGATATGACAATGTTGATGATGATGATGATGGTGATGATGATGAAGATGTTGATGATGATGGTGATGGTGATGCAGATGATGATGATGATGGAGATGTTGGTGATGATGATGGTGATGATGATGAAGATGTTGGTGATGAAGATGATGATGATGATGGAGATGTTGATGAGGAACCTAGAGATGACAATGATGATGAAGATGTTGTTGATGATGATGATGGTGATGATGATGAAGATGTTGATGATGATGGTGATGGTGATGATGACGTTGATGATGATGATGAAGAAGAAGATGTTGATGATGGAGATGTTGATGAGGAACCTAGAGATGACAATGATGATGGAGATGTTGATGATGATGATGATGATGATGGTGACGATGATGAAGATGTTGATGGTGATGGTGATGGTGATGAATATGATGAATCGTGGTGATGATGATGATGAAGATGTTGATGAGGAACCTAGAGATGATAATGATGATGAAGATGTTGATGATGATGATGATGATGATGATGATGGTGATGATGATGATGATGATGATGATGATGAAGATGATGATGATGATGATGATGATGGAGATGTTGATATGATGATGATGAAGATGATGATGATGGTGAAGATGTTGATGATGATGATGATGATGATGATGATGATGATGATGAAGAAGATGATGATGATGATGGAAATGTTGATGAGGAACCTATATATGACAATGATGATGAAGATGTTGATGATGATGATGATGGTGATGACGATGAAGATTTTGATGATGATGTTGATGGTGATGATGATGAAGATGTTGATTATGATGGTGATGGTGATGTTCAGATGATGATGATGATGATGATGATGATGATGATGGAGATGTTGATTTGATGACGAAGATGATGATGATGCTGGTGATGATGATGAAGATGTTGATGATGATGATGATGGTGATGAAGATGATGATGATGATGAAGAAGATGATGATCATGAACATGTTGATGGGGAACCTAGAGATGAAAATGATGATGAAGATGTTGATGATGATGATGATGATGATGATGGTGATGATGATGAAGACGTTGATGATGATGGTGATGGTGATGAAGATGATGATCATGATCATGATCATGAAGATGATGATGATGGAGATGTTGATAAGGAAGGGGGAGATGACAATGAGGAGGAAGATGTTTATGATGATGATGATAGTGATGATGAAGATGTTGATGATGATGGTGATGGTGATGAAGATGATGATGATGATGATGATGATGATGATGAAGATGATGAAGATGGAGATGTTGATGAGGAACCTAGAGATGACAATGATGATGAATATGTTGATGATGATGATGACAGTGATGATGATGAAGATGGTGATGATGATGGTGATGGTGATGAAGATGATGACGAGGAGGGTATCCACCTTCTCTTTATATTCGCAATTGTCCAGGTCCCTATAGAACTCTCTCCCTTCGTTCACCCTTAATCACTAACCCTATGTGCCTTTATCCCTCCCCCTTCCCTCTCTATCTCACCTTGTATCCCTCCCTCCCTATATCTTTATCTAGATCTATCCCTCACTCCCTTTACCTCCCTCCCTCTATGTCGCTTTCTCTTCGTTACACCATCTTCGTCCCTGCCACCCCACTGATTCCTCCTTCCCTATCACACACAACCTCCCACTTTCTTTGTCGCTCACACCTCTCTCTAGTCTCTCTCTCCCCAACCATCTCTCTCTCTCTCTCTCTCTCTCTCTCTCTCTCTCTCCCTCTCTCTCAAACACACACACACACTATGTCCCTTTCCATTCTCAAACCCATTCCCCCTCCATCCATATCTATCTCCACCTTTCTCCCTCCATCCCTCACCCTACCTTCTCTCCCTCCCTCTCTCATTGCCTCTCTCTCACCTTCTATCCCTCCCTCATGTTATCTTTCCCTCAACCTATCCCAATCTCTCCGTCACTCCCTCTCGCTCACACACTTTATGTCCCTTCCCCCCCCCTCTCTCTCTCGCTCTCTCTCTCTCCATTGCCACCACTCCCTGCATGTCTCCCACCAATACTTTCTATCCCTCCCTTCCTATCTCTTTATTTCGTTCTATCCCCATCTATCTCTCACTCCCTCTAAATCCATTCCTCCCCATTATCCCTCTCCCTCCCTCGCTCTATGTATCTCCCCCCCTTGTATTCTTTATTTCTCTCTCACATCCCCCTCGCCTCCATCCATTCCCCCTTGTCACTCAAGTCTCACTTTCAACTTCTAACCCTATACCTCTTCAGAACCTCTTCTAATCCTAATAGTGCTCTCAAGCTCCACTTCCCTTCACCCCCTGTATCCCATCATGTTCTCATTCCCTTCATATCTCCCCACTCAAGCTTCCAACATCCTTCTAATCCCTTGACCCTTTCTCATCCCTATTAAATATTAACCATAGATTCCCTTGACCCTTCCCCACCCCTTCTCAAATATTAACCAAAAATCCCCTTGAGTCTTTCCCACCCCCCCTCTCTCAAGTATTAAACATATATTTTATGATTTACATAACGCGAGCGCGTTTTGGAACTACATAACGCGTACGCGTTATGTAGTTATATAACGCGTGCGCGTTATGAAATTCTAAAAGCGCGGCAATATTTTTTGAATTTAAAAAGAACGCGCTCGTGTTTTTAAGAGCCTAAACCAAGCCGAATCACTTGCTCACATGTCAACAATAATCCTATGTGTATGCTTTGGAGTTTGCTTCGGTAATTCCAAACCTGTGCTATGTTAATGAAAAACCAAAGCTAATTGGGTATTTCTTCCAATTTCTGGAAAAGCCTGTGCTTAGACACTCGTTACAGTATGCTACACACAGTCATTTTTGACGAAATCTTAGACACAAATAGCATTTTTTCTGCAGATTCCAAATATGTAACTTTTATTTTGAAATATTAATTTTTCCTATTTTCTTTCAATTTCTTTTCTGTCCTACTTCCTTAACTCGTGAAACACACTGTTAGTGTTTCTTCCATAACTTTTTCAATTCTCGATCATTTTAAAAAAAAATTGTATGGTGCACAAGAGGACACTAACCTCCACGTTCTATGAAAAACCCATTTTAAGATTTTTGCATTAAGACCTTCAAAGGCTCTACCCACAAAAGAGGTATTATTTTCGAGGTTTGATCACTTACAAAATTATAAAAAAATTATAAAATTACTAATTTAATTTTCGAAAAATAATGGCGCACAAGTGCTATGTGTTCTCTACATGCATGCCGATTTTTGTAGCTTGATTCCATCATTTAGGCCCTCAAAGGCTCTACCCACAAAAACATATACCTTATCATTTTCCTGAAAAATAAAAAGTGTCTGTTAAGAAAAATGAAACTTGACATAGCTATGCAAATTTTCAATACATAAAAGTTATATATTCGGAAACGTGATTTAATTTCCTACATTTCATCTTTTTTACTCAATGCAAGATATTTTGCGTAAGTAGCTCAAAAAATCCAAGTAAGTTGAGGGATCTCTGCTTTTCCAGTTTTCTATTGCATCTAACGCGCCAAAAGTGACCCTCATTAGCTTGCACTGACCCATAGGAATTGCCATAGTGAATTTCCATGTGATCCGTTGATTAAAGTATATATTATAAAAATAGTTATAACAATCCATTTTCCAATATAAAATTTATAGGCATTTCCAATATCTAAAATAATGTTTAGATTTAAACATGTTTGATGTATGATAAAAAATTATGTTAGAAGATGTAATTTGTAGCATAACATGTGGAGAGGTCACTTTGGAGAATTCCTAAAGTGATGTCTTCTACCGACATTATCGTTGATTGTGAATTGTGTAACATAACTAATGGGGAAGTCATTTTTTTTGTGGGTAAGCTCTATGAATGATGTCTATTATTTACTCATGGTTTCCATGTACATATTCATATATGGATTGAAAATTTCTTCAATATGGTAAACCAAAAATGAATCATATTTTAAGGACCAATGTGATAGCTTTACAGAATAACATAATATGGAGATATTTTTATATTGATTTTTAAGTTAATGAATCATTGAATAAAGTACTTTGTATATTTGTATATGGGAGATAAACTAATTATGCCAAATTTATTGAAGGAAAATATGATCACATGTGACCAGGTTAATTTTTTTTTCAAAAGAAAAAAGCATACTATTGATATTCAAAGTGAATCAAATAGTACATCGATAATTTGTGTCTCGTAACAAGACTAATATTCAAGAAAGCTAAGAGTGGGGCTCAATCAAGGCATCACCTTCCACAAGAGAGATAATCTTAACAGATCAAAGGATATATCAAAATAGAGATATCACAAAAAACTTCGACCATATGTATGGACTTTAGTCGTAAAAATGCATAGTTCCCATATCACAGATATGAGAATCTTGAAATTCCTCCCAAATTAAAAAACCCACTTTTCCATCCATTTTCATCTTTGAAAGCTTGTCAGCAAGAAAATTGTGTTGCCTGTATATATGCTCAAATTCTACACTTTTGAGCAATTTGATTTCTGCGCTTATTCTACTACACCAATGCATGAGATTGATAATATTGAGTGTCTAATATCCTTTTTTCGATTTAATTGTTAGCTGAATCCCCAAATACTTTAATGTCATCAAACCCGAAGAGATTGGCCACCTTTAGAACACACCATAAACAGAGAAGCTAATCCTTCATATTGGTACCATTGTCGCAATTTAATTTCAAAGTAGAATAATGCCTCTAGTTTAAATAAATAACTCCACCTGCTGCGTAGAACCCATTAATTGCAGCTCCATCAAAGAAGGATGTTGGACGATTCACCTACAAATCAAATTTGCTCACTTTCAAGGTTTTCTTTGGCTTCTGCAATTTTGAATGAAGCTTGTGTGACTTCAGAATCTGATTGCATGCATGATGGATATTAGGAGCCACACTTTCAAAAATTACAAGGTTTCTGGAGCGCCAAATGGCCCATGAAATAAAAATTGAAAGAAGAGGGTGATCTTTACAATATCTCATCCAGTTAAGAGTATAGGAATTGAATTTATCTGATCCCCAAAGACTTTAATGTCATCAAACCTGAAGAGATTGGCCACCTGTAGAACACACCATAAACTGAGAAGCTCGGCCTTCATATTGGTACCATTGTCGCAGTTTAATTTCAAAGTATAATAATTCCTCTAGTTTAAATAAATAACTCCACCCACTGCGTAGAACCCATTAATTGTAGCTGCATCAAAGAAGGATATTGGATGATTCACCTACAAATCAAAATTGCTCACTTTCAAGGTTTTCTTTGGCTTATGCAATTTTGAATGAAGCTTGTATGAGTTCAGAATTTGATTGCATGCATGATGGATATTAGGAGCCACACTTTCAAAAATTGCAAGGTTTCTGGAATGCCAAATGGCCCATGAAATAAAAAACGGAAGAAGAGGGTGATCTTTACAATATATCATCTAGTTAAGAGTATAGGAACTGAAGTTATCTGATCCCCAAAGATGGTCTATATTCAACGTATCACATATATGATGCTAAATATTCTTGGGAAAAACACAGTGAACCAGAATGTGACAGGTAGACTTTGTCGAAGCTTTACATAGGAAGCATACATTTGGGCCTATCCAACCTTTTTTAATTAAGTTATCCCAAGTTTTTAACCTGTCATAAAAGGAGAACCACATGAAACATTTATATTTTAATGGAACACTCCATTTCCAGAGCTTCTTGAACCACCTATGCTAGGGATAATAGCATCGATCCAGAATTAAGTTGTCCTAAGAAGATCTAGCTATCACCTTGCCAATCGACGGGTTACCCTTCCAGATGAGAGTATATTTTTCATTGCTAAGTATGCATCCCGCCTCATTCAAAGATATGATATAAATGTCCCATTCACGTGCATACCAACTAGAGAAGTCCAATGCTTTCAAACTTATACAATACTGGGAACCTCTGCCAACTTTGTTTTGAATTTTGTTGAGAGTAGACAGTTCGAAATCCTTCAAGTGAATGATGATTTTGTCAGAAAGAGTATAGTTCTCTTCAATACCCAATATTGGGTCTATACCAACTAGAATCTCCTTCCTGGAGCCAACATGCCAACTGAGGTCGTTCGCCAACCAATTATAAACCTTCATGAATCTAGACCAGATAGGGGAAGTACCTCTTAATCTTTTAGTTGGATTTATGAACCAGTTCACAACATCTTCCTGGATATATTTTGTAGCCAAAAATTTGGACCAGAGAGTTGACCCAAATATACCTCTCCATAGACCTTTAAGATGCAAGGCTTTGCTAAAAATATCCATGTTTTTAAGGCCCCAGCCACCACTTGCTACAGGGAGAGCAATTTTATCCCTGCTAGCCATCACAAGATGTTTGTGTCCATTATCACCAGACCAAAGAAAGTTAAAAAACATTTTCCTAAGAGTGTTTAGGATAGAACATGGAATTTTTAAGAGGGACCAATAAACAAGGATGAGAGATAAAACTGCCTTGCCAAGAGTCAACCTCCCACCAATGGTACCAGATTAATTATGTCATAAGGAACAATCAACAACTTGGAAAATCAAATTTAAACTTAAAAAAAAATAAACATCAAATTTAGTAAAACCAATTAAAATTGATAAAAATAATATAAGTGTTAATTTTGTAAATTAGTTCTAAAACATATCTTTTATTAGCATTGTTATTGTGTCCCTATACACTTGTTAGGTACATATATTGACAGGCACCCATGTGGTGTGTTTATGTGCATATTGCTATGTCTTTCTTTAAGCTAGTTTAAGATGTTTCATAGTATTTTATTAATACTTAAATTTATTTAATTTATAAAAATTTAATATTTATTTTAAATAAAAATTTAGAGAAAAGATTTTTTTACTTTGAAATATGGAATTTTTTTATTATAATTTATTAATGATTTTAAATAAAAGTCTAGAGAAAAGATCTCTTTATCTTGCCGTGTGAAAAAATTGTGAGAATTTAATAATTAATTTGAATAAAAGCTCAAATCACTCTATGTTTTAATGTGGAAGTGTTAACAAGTTTTTTAATATAAAAACATATTAGAGTGGAAATATGCGAATTCAAAAATTTTAAACCTTCTCAATTTAAAGTTATTGTTATTGAAATTATTGTTGTGATTTAGAAATTAGATTGTTTCACATGATTGACTCTACCCGCATACGCACTCTTACCCTCAGTTTTATGGACACCCTATCGATGTAACTAGTAGTGCTGGTACCAGTTTGACTGTTAACTTAATATACATATATAGTAAGAGAATTTTTTTATTAATTTTATATATACGCTTTATTTTTCTAATGATCAGGTTTAGTACTCTATTTTAATCATTCCACCATAGATAGGTATGAATAGGTATAGATTAAAAGTAAATAAAATAATTTGTTATTATTGGAAAAAAATGTATTTTAACTAAAATAAGTATGTAAAATATTATTGGCATAATCATTTAATTTAATTTAGGTCGTAAGTTAAGTGTTTCAAATAAGTTAATTATTATTTTTTTTCTATGTTATATGTTATTATTAACTTTTTTTAATCAAGTAAGTTAAAGAAATTATTTTGATATATACATGTTCATCAACCATAAATTAAATAATTATGCTAATTAGTTACATTCAATGAATCTAAAAATTTATAAATATAACAGCTCTAGCTATTTCATAAGTTCCTATGACATTGAATAAAACCCTCAACGTATGCATCTTACTTCTTACTTATAGGTTAGATTTCGTTCCCCACAAAATATATATATACACACAGAGATAGCTCGGTGGGTGATTCCCTGCCAGGCCACTGATATATATATATATATATATATATACACCGAGATAGCTTGGTAGGTGATTCCTAGCCATGCCAGTCATATAGATACCACTGACTTTATGGATTGCTAAATCGTTACACGTACCTCGAACCAAATTTATGTATATATATGTGGAAATCGTATCAATAATGAATTGGTAGATATAAAAAAAAAGTAGATCAAAGCGGCCACATGCCAATAGAAAAAAGTATCCATGAGAAATTGTACACATCAAACTGAGTGGACTTGGAAATATGCCACATTATGCCCAGCTTTATAGGGACTGATCCGTGATTATTTCACATATAATATTGCTCTTTTCTTTTTTATTAACGTATTTCCATGAAAATCGATTCAGATGGTTCAAAGTTCACCATGATAAGCTGCTACGAAATTTGGAGTTATTACGTGTATATTCTTCTGTCAATTTCTATTGACATCCTTTCCTGAGAATCTGCCTAAGATCCATCACCAAGATAAGGTAAGAAGATGTGATTTTCCATATATAAAAATGTGTTACTTTCCAAGATTATATAATACTTCGAGTTCATTCAATGCACTATGAAATATGGTTCATCACAGTGACTGACGTTGGCCTTTAGAAAACAGGGAAGCAGCTCTTCTTAACTTTTTGTGTTTTCGGGCGTTTTTTTCCGGGTACAGTGGCCGAACAAATTAATTGCCAGTCCATATTGAATAATAAACTTCAATGGACAAGAAAGCTCGCAGCATACATCAAACGTTATCGTGAAATTTGATATGATTCTTCTTTTTGACAATATGGAAAGCTCTGACATTAAATCGATTGAATACATTTATGAGACAGAAATGTTTCGGACATGGAAAAGATTTTGTCAGACCTGTTTTTTTCTAAACCTCTTCGGACGTATAATGGAGAATATATTGCTTGCCACCGATACCTGATATTTCGGTAAAGAAGCTTAAAACTTATCTATAAAATAGTGTGAGTTGTTAGTAGACGCTGGAAAGCAACTGAATAGAAATCATTTTGCTGTCCCACGTGAAAAACGTCTAAGCTGATGAGAAATATGAAGTGATAAAAGAGGTCGCTTATCGAATGAAAAGATAGAGATAAGTTACATCGGTCCAAAATTAGATGCTGCAAATTTATGTTTACAATAAAAATGGTTTCGATAGTTTAAAATTACAATTTTAACGGTGATAAATCAAAATTATAAAATCTTCTGTCCTTTCCTTAAAAATATATCTTTAATTATTAAATTATGATATTGAATTATCTTATAAATATTTAATTATAAAATTTAAATTATTTAATTATCTTTATGATAAAGTATATTAAGCCTTTTTTCAGTTTGTATCAAGTTGAATTTCTGTATTTTTCTCTTTGATTTTATAATGCTCGACACTATCTTGGGTTGAGTAGCGTATCAAGTTGAATTTATGTATTTTTCTCTTCGAACTATAATGTTGAGTTGACTAGTGTTCAATAGAATATTTTCTTTATTTCATTTGTATTATATATTAACATAATTTAGTCACTATCACGATATTGAACCTTAATGAGATAAGTTAGTAAGAATTGACCTACAAATTCTATTATACGAAGAACACAAGACTTAATTACATAATCAATTTTACACAAATAAAAAATTTCATATATATATATATATTTGAATTTCGGTTAAATGATTATGAGATTAAATGTTACGGTCACAATCTAAATTTTATTACTAAAATTGACATATTAAACTCAAAATTATTGTTTTAACAAAATATATATAGATAGATATATAACGCTAACGCAACCACTAATTACACATTTCAAAAAGCAGCGCCGTTTCTTTTGAATATAGTAAACTGTATGCATGTTTTTTATTACGCGGCTTTATAGCTACATTCACATTAGAGGGCTTACTTTATGAAAACAGAGTTTAATAAAGTCACACCGAAGTCTCTATTTTCTAAAAGAAGTTATAATACTTCCCTTCGTTATCTGTTTTCTTGGAAAAAAATGATACAATACTTAATTTTTTTTTTATTTCCGAAAAAAAAGAGGGTATAAATAAATTCAGACCCAAAGGTCCTAACTTTTACCAAAAAAAAGTTACAATATCCTTTGTTTAGTCTCTTCTTTGAAAAAATGATAAATTTAGTTAAGGGATACATCCTTTTTATCTATAGATTTCATTTGATCATTTTCCTTAAGGGTGTGTGTAAGAAGATGAGGGACCTTTTAGATGCAATCCTAGTTTTTGAAAACATGATCTCGTTACATAAAAATATAACGTGTTTCTGCTACATACCACTTGGTATGGTAAAACCCGAGCGTGACATGTCATTAGACATGTAGGATAGGTAAACATAATGCGTACGCGTTATATAAATACAAAACGCGTACGCGTTATGTAGTTATAGAACGCGTACGCATTTTGTAAATCTAAAATCAATTTACATGGCTAAGGCAACGAATAAAATTAAAAAAAAAAAACAAATGTTTTGTATGGTTACATACAAAACAAATGTTTTTAGTGTTCCCTTCTTTTCATGCATTTATATAAATGTTTCTCTCTATACCCCCCTAACTCTCTCCCAATAATCCCTAGATACCCCCTATATCTTTCTAAATATATGTCCCCCATTCTCTCTACATCCCTTCCTATATGTTTCTTTATTTGCCTTACTCCATCCATGTCCCTACAACCCCACTTTCCATCTCTCCACCTTCTCTTTATCTTCACCATTACCCCTCCCTATAGAACTCTCTCCCTTCTTCTCCATTAATCACTAACCCTTTGTGCCTTTATCCCTCCCCCCTGCCCCCTCTCTCTTACCTTGTTCCTAGAGCCCCTCCCCCATAAAGGCCTTTAGACCCTCTTCTAAACATTAATCCCTAAGTGCATAAGTGCACAAGATGAGGAGGAGGAAGAGGGTG